>JANAVB010016199.1:4056780-4111780 GCA_029216955.1 Iris pallida | reverse complement strand
ATTATTGATCATGATTAGTGGTTAGCCATTAGTTAGAATTTGTTAGTGACCCTAATGGACCTAATTAGTGACATTAGACAATCATCAAACCAATTTCATTAAGTTACTGTCTAGTTAGACTAGCAAGTCATTTAGAAATTAGGCTAAACACCTAATTAGAAGAAAGCCTTTTCACTAGAACTTGTCATGACAAGTTGAGAGGGCTTCCTAGACATTTCACCAAGTCTAAAACCCCCAAACCCTAGCCTATGGCAGCCACCACTTCCATTTAAGAGGAACGCCTTCTTCTTCTTCCTTCTTTCATTCCAAAACCTAACCCTAGTTTAGGAGTTCTTCCCCAAATTATTTCTATACTCAAATCTTCTCCAAATTCTCTCAAATTGGTCTCATTCTCTTCCTCTTGGAGAGTAGAAGGCTCTAGAAGCAAGCTTGGAGGAATTTTGAGCACTTGGAGCTTGACGACTTCTAGATTTTGTGACTTTTCATTGGAAATCTATCTCCCAATAGGTATATGTATTCTAAACCCTTTTAATTCATTGTAAATAGTATAAAAGCATTAATTAGGGACCCCCATGTATTAGGATTGCCATTGGTGAAGAGTTTAGACTCTCATCTTCCCATTTGAAGAATTTTTCCTTTGTATTTGACTCAAATTGGGGAAAAATCTTAGAATATAAAGTTAGGGTTTGTGAATAGGTTATTTAGGTCATGCTAGTGATTTAGAACATATGGGTGTGCCTTGGGTCAATTTTGGATCTATTTGGAGTGTGTATCATGGATGTGTCACCACGTGTCTGATACGCACGTCAAGTGTTTGACAAAACGGCCAAAAGAGCACCCAATGCTCTAATTTTAGTTTTGACCTTTGTATTAGATGTGCATTGCTATAGGTTAACCATTTGTAAGCCTATCTAGTAATTAGGAATGATTTTATTGTGGTTGCTTTGATTTGGGGCTTGGTGGGCTTTTGGCAATATTTTTATAAGAGTGGACTGTTTGTATTAGTAGTGGATTGATTTGAATTAGGAAGGAAGGGCTTGATACACATTGTATCAGTCACCGCTCATATTATATCAGTCCATGTTCAGTCTTTGTATATATTGTTCAGTCCTCAATTTGACTTGGTATTCAGTCTTGTAGTAGCCCTTTACTTCATAACTTCAGTCCTTGTTGTATACATTTCAGTCCCTATATTCCATTGTTCAATCCTTGATTACCAATTATATCAGTCTTTACATATAGGATCAGTCCTACAGTTTGTTTTAGTCATTGGCTTAATGTATCAGTTTGCAGGATTATATCAAACCTTTGATGTTTAGTCCTCATTCAGGCTATTGCTTCAGTCCTTGTCAGTCAATTCATTACATCAGTCCTAGTTTAGAGAGTGTAAGCATTGTATTAAGATTTCTTATTGAGGGGGACTCTATTTGCTCATCCATATATCAGTCCTTGTTGACATTAGTTCAGTCTCTTTCTACAGCATATATAATTGTTCAGTCAACTTGAATTTTGTTTCAGCCCTCACTTCACTCTTGGTATCAGTCGAGTAGACTTGTATCAGTCAAATGACAACTAGGAGTAAGCTCGAGTATAGCTACTATGGTCTCAGTTATATTGCATCATTTGTATCAGTCCCACATGTAGGATTTTGGTATCAGTCAGTTAGGAAGAAAGGGGTTTTGGCATCAGTATAAATAGGCTCGGGTAGGGCATTGACAGTAGGCAGCCCTGCCTATGGCAGAGCAATAGCAACAAAGGGTTAAACCTATACATCAGTTTTTATATAGGGAGTATCCTATATTAGTTAGATGGCCATATAAGATATCAGTTTATATATATAGTTATGGCCTAAATATAACTTTTTACCTGTAAACTGATATTAGTTAGGTAGGTTCATTTATATGCAGGTGAGTGTGTCACTTAATATATAGTGTGAGTGATAGTGTGGGTAATGGGGAGTGTGAGTGAGAGGTCAGTGAGAGGAGTGTAGAGTGTGAGTTATGTGTCATATGGGAATAAGAGAGAGAGAGAGAGAGAGAGAGAGAGAGAGAAAGAGAGAGGAATGCACGGGAATGGGGAGGCACATCAGGGTTAGGCATGGCTAGTTTGGCTCCTACAGGTTGCAGAACAGCATGGGGATTTTGATGTCAGTCTTATAGGGACATACTTGTATGTCTTTTGGATAGGGGGTTTTCATTATAAGACATTGGATTTCCTTTATATCAGTCCAATGTATGGCCTATTGACATCATGTAGATGGGGGATTTAGTTATAGTTCAGACTTATACTAATGATCCATCTCAGTCCTAAATCCTATATACTCACTGATAGTATAGAGGGCTCGGGTTTGGCCATAAACTATGACAGTAGCATATGCAGTGGCAGGGGTTTAGCCTATGATGTTGTAGTAGTAACTATTTCTACTTTGCATAATAGTGTCTTAGGATAGGGAGCTCGGGTTAGCATATTATAGTAGCAGGGCATAAGTTACTACCTACAGCAGAGTAAAGACTACTGCCTATAGCAGGGCATGAACGGAACTACCTATACAGTATGTATCAATCCTATACTATATATATAGTATCAACCTATAGTTATATTTGTATCAGTCCTAGCTAGGATATGTATTATACCTATTATAGGGTCTATATACCCATTACCTGCTAAACTGATGTAGGGGAGGTTAATGTATCAGAGATAGGGGAAGATAGGTACTAGCACCAGTAGCAATAGGTACAGTTGGTTAAGTGGCTTTGTTAGTCTTAGCTATTTGTACTAGTCCCATATAGGAGTAGTATACCAGTCTTAACACAAAGGTAGTATGTTCAGTTAATTGAACCATGTAAGGGGGGACACTCCTTTTGGGTATCGGTAAACTGACATGAAGGGGATACTAGGTTCAGGATATTAACATATAGCATGTAGCACTAGATAGGACTAGTATCAGTCATATAGAGAAACACGGTATCCTAGGATAGATAAACATGTATCAGTTAGAGGAAACTTATATATCAGTATATAGGATGTTAGGATCTTATTCTAGATAATAGGAAGTGTATAGAGTGGAATAGGATCTATGAGTTAAATGTTTGGGATTGAAGTTAGAGATTGAGGTTTCCTATATAAAAGGATATTAGGTAAACTAGATAGATAATGAATTTACCTAAATAATATAGATAATAGACAACTACAATATACTACAATTAGACTTATACAACCGAGTTAGACTAATTTGACTTGCATGACCTAGAAATGACCTAGCAACATATAAATAATGCATTTAAATCTATTGTTTACTCTAAAACACTTTCTAATCCTATAAATTTATAATAGGTCATTGTGACGCCAGTTCAGATATCGATACACAGTCATTGCCCAGGATATCAGGCAAGTATTTTCTCTGATTGTTTTCATCGTGATAGTATCTATATTACCTGCTCTAGACTACTTTACTTGATGCTGACACAGTGTTAACATGGTTTGATACTAAATGGATCTTATCAAGAGATGTTATTCCTTATCAGATACATCGAGTATTTCATGTTCATGTACTTCATCATATACATTGTGTACTCCTTGTATTCGTATTATTCATGTACTCTTATGTGCTCTCATGTACTCTCATGTACTCATATGTGTTTTATGTGCAAACTAACAATCATGTACATAACATTGATGGAATTGGGGATTCCTAGGACCCTTACTTTGGTGTGCGTATTGATCGATAGAAAGTTAAACAGATTTAATACGTGTTCTAACCCTTCATAAGCGGAAACTAGAAAATGTGAGGACTAGCAAGAGTTCAGTCATACATGATCAACCTCCGGGGCTTGTCAATCATGTTACAGCCCGTAGGCAGACAGTAAGTAAGTACAATCGAGCTAACACTTGCTCGTCGGCTAAACGCCTCAAAAGAATAATTTACAATATTACAGTGAGAGAACAAAAGAAACCCACTCGATGCCCTGGTTACGCCTGGTGACCACCATCGGGCTGGAAGACAGGTAGATCCTTTGCTGCTGCTCCGGTATCTGGCCATACAAAACCAGCTGGATCAGACCCCAGGAAGAGCAAGTGCCACAAAGGGGGCCACAAAATAAGAACCAAAGCCAGCAAATTAGCACAATAATAATTACATAATAAGAGACAGTAATTTAAGAAAAAAAAAGCATGATGGGTAATCATAAAAGACAATCTTGTATAGAATCTCTAAAAGACAGGACATCTGGAAAAGTATGTCAGGATGATATACGATGAGATAACCATGGGACTATTCAGATAGCTAGGTTACAACCCATAAACCAAACAAGGACCGGAGTTGTAACCCTTCGTCTGAACGGAACTTGGTTTCTCTCACCATTTATCGGCAAGATAAATATAAGAAATTAGGTCAAGTAACAATCTGGAGTGACAATCATTATAGTGACAATCTGGAGTGACAATCATTATAGTGACAATCTGGAGTGACAATCATTATAGTGACAATCATTATAGTGACAATCTGGAGTGACAATCATTATAGTGACAATCATTATAGTGACAATCATTCAATCATTCTGGTACAATCTTACAATCAATCAATTCTAGACAATACTATACTGGACCAGACTCCATCCAAGCAATCACGGCCAATCATTGCCTACGGCTTTCTACATTAACTAACTAGGGTTATCACAGGCCTAATTACTAATAAGATGCAATAAGATGCTCCAAGTAGTCACAGGCCCTGCAGCTATCCAGGTTATCCAGGCAATCATTATAGTGACAATCTAGAGAGTACAATGCATTATAGTGATAATAGAGTTCAATCATTTAAGTGACAATGGTGGGTGCCCCACATAACAGTGGGCTGGAAATGTGCCCTACTCGTCGGCAGGCTACAAGTCCAATCATTTGCGGCCGGAATAACGGGATCGCCTGTAACTGGGGAACATCTCTCATGACTAGTGAATTATACTAATTATTAACCTTAGTCCAATTCCGTAGGTACTCCTGACCGTGGTACTCAGGAGTCCCCTCCTAGACATGATGCAAGACGTGACTGGATTATTTGTACAAGCACAATCGCCCACGGTGTCAGGATTAATTATACAGGTCATGTCATGTCAGGTAGCCGTCGCAACAGCTATTCAAGATATATCAGGTCAGGTTATCATATCAGTGTACTAGTCAAGAGTGTGCCACGACGGGCCACTATCAGGTCATGCTCAATTATCAATTCCAAACATATCCAGTAAATTCGTGATTATCAAGTTCAGTGTACGTGAAAGTTACGCACGCTCAAGGGAGGCAGCTGCGTGAAAAGTCACGCACGCTCAAGGGAGCAGCTGCGTGAAAAGTCACGCACGCTCAAGGGAAGGGAGCAGCTGCGTGAAAGTCACGCACGCTCAAGGGAGCAGCTGCGTGAAAAGTCACGCACGCTCAAGGGAAGGGAGCAGCTGCGTGAAAGTCACGCACGCTCAAGGGAGCAGCTGCGTGAAAAGTCACGCACGCTCAAGGGAAGGGAGCAGCTGCGTGAAAAGTCACGCACGCTCAAGGAAGCAGCGTACGCAGCGCTAAAGAGCACGCGTAGCTTAGGATACGTAAGCTAAATAGCTCTGCACACTGCTCACTGTCTCCTCCAAACAGCAAGAACACCATGGCTAAACTCAAGGCTTCAAAATTCATAACTTGGCCATCCGAACTCCAAATCAAGATTTCTAAAGTTCCAACGGAGTGAAACTGAATGCTCTTCCATATGGAAACATCAAAACCCATAAACATCCAACTAAAATAGATCAAACCATGCAAAATCCGAAAATAGGAAAACTTAGATCTAGAGCAATGGAGACACCAAATCACAAAAAGCCAAGAACTAATGTTGATCCATGTCCTAATCTAGCTAATGGACCAAGAAAATAGGGTTCTCATGTAGTGGCAAGATGCACTTGTCTAGGGTTAGGAGAGTTGTATAGAGGAAGGAGAAGAAGAAGAAGAAGGAAATTAATGGTGGAAGTTATAAGGAGAGAGAATAGTAGGTGGGGATATAAAGGGGGGAGTTGTGGTGGGGATGAGGGGTAGCATAGGTTAAGGTGCTCCATGCATAAACCGAACCAGACCAACCCAATAAAATCGAGCCATGACAAAACCCAAATACAAGAAATACTGAAATTCCACAAGTTAAGAAAATAAAAATACATGCCAAAACCCAGATACGAGCATAAATACGAAATACGAGAAATACGGGAAATGTGGGTGACACGTACCCACGTCTCGTGCCCTTATACCGGATGCGGGTCGTGACATCTAACCATCTTTATAAGAGTTTTATTCCTTCTTTCGGCTACATCATTCTACTGGGACGTTCCAGGTGCAGTCAATTGGGATGTAATCCCAGCCTCTGATAAATAATCTCTAAATTCTCCAAAGATGTGCCACCACGATCTGATCGTAATGACTTAATACATTTCCATGACGTTTCTCCGTTTCAGCCTTGTACTCTTTGAATTTCTCGAAGCACTCAAACTTACGGCGCATCAAATAAATGTATCCATACCTTGAATAATCGTCAATAAATGTAAAAAAATATTTAAAGCCACCTCTAGCTTGGATAGTCATGGGTCTACACAAATCAGAATGAACCAATTCCAACTCATCTTTGGCCCTATACCCCTTTGTCGTAAAAGGCCTTTTGGTCATTTTACCTTCCAAGCAGGATTCACAGACTGGTAGTACCTCTACTTCTAATAAACTCAAAGGTCCATCTTCAACCAGTCTTTGAATCCTTCTTAGGTTAATATGCCCCAATCGCAAGTGCCAAAGATATGTTTGGTTCATACAAGAAGGTTTTTTTTCTCTTATTTAAGTTAGATGACATATTATTCATTTTCATAAGTTGCATTATGGGCGAAATAGAATTAATGACATACAGATTATCAACCAATGCACCAGAATAGATAAAATGTTTATTCTTTCTAATAATAATATTGTCATTAAAATAAACTGAATATCCATACTTAACTAACATAGAAACCGAAACTAAATTCCTTCTAAGTAAAGGTGCATAAAGACAATCGCTCAATGTCAAAGACTTATTTCTACCAAAAGATAAAGTAACATCTCCTAATGCAACGACCGCTACTTTTGTAGCATTATCCATGAACAAGCATATCTCTCCATCACTGAGCCGTCTGGTTTCCTGGAACCTCTGCAATGTATTGCAGACATGATTAGTGGCTCATGTATCTACACACCAGGTGCCGGTAGATAACATTGCTATACATGTTTCAACTACTAGTAAATGAGATATACCTTCTTTGTTCCCTTGTTTGAGAAGTGGACAATCAGTCTTCCAATGTCCTGACCCTTTGCACTTGAAACATTTGCCTTTCAACTTTTTCATCGTGCCTTGAGGTCCCATGCCCTTCTTTGCTGAGTTTGCCTGTTTCTGAATGTTATTCTTCTTACCGCCTTTTGGCTTAGAAGTAGAAGCCTTTTCAGAAACAAAAACATGACCACTCTGCCTAAAGAGAGATTCTGCATCCTGTAGCTCTTTTGCAAGTTCTGCCAAACTATACAACATTTTGTTCATGTTATAATTAAGGCAAAAATTGTTAAAACTTTTAGGCAGAGTCCCGAGAATGATATCGACCTGGGATTCTCCATCGATTTCTGCTCCAAGGATCTCCATCTCATTCAGATGACCCATCATCTTGAGAACATGATCCCTTACTGGTGTACCTTCAGCCATTTTATATTTATCAAACACTTCATAGCAAACTGCCTAGCTGCTCTACTCTGATGTCTGAAGAGTTCCTTGAGGTTATACATCATGTCATAAGCCGTGGCTATGGCCTGATGCTGATGTTGCAGTACATTTGACATAGATGCCAGAATGTAACACCGCGCCATCTCATCTGCTTTTTTCACTTCTTATAAGCCTCTTTGACCTCTTCATCAGAGTTAGCATCGGGCTTAGGTAGACAATCCAACAAGTACATATTTGTACTCCCCAGCAGTCAAGACAATGTCCAAATTACATTTTCATTCAATATAATTAGGTCCAGTAAGTTTGTTTTCTTTAAGAATCACCATAAGTGGACTAAACGAACCCATTTTTGAAATCCTGAGAATCACATAAATAAAAATTATGTAGGGCAAATTTTTTTGAATTAATTAAATAGAAATTATCGGCATCTTGAACATCATGAATTTAGCATGCCACGATAGTATGGATGTATACAAATTCAACTTTGTTCATGTAGGTACTACCTATTAATTTTACTATCATGTCAATATAACTTTATGACAAATAAAATTAATATGTGGTCTTGCTCTGGTCATACAAATAATAACAGTGACTCCGATGGGGAGGATACCATTATTGTATCTAAGTGTATACCATTACTTAATACTAAGTCCATTACCTTGTAATGAGTTCCTTCAGATGGAAAAGTGAATACATACTTGATAACTTTCTATAATTATCCCTAAGGAAGTTTCTACTGGTGATCCATAATTATACTCATCCGATATAGAGGAAGGCACTAAAGCCAACGCGCAAGTATAATTACATCACCTATAAACCAGTAATGGAGACCATATGATTTATACAAAACAAATATCCTCTCCCACTTAGTTATTTAACAATGAGAATTTTTCTACTATGATATTATGTCCATATTGTCCATTATTAATATAGGCTTAGTTTTCAAAAAAACATCCATACAATAATAAACATGCATAATCAAAAAAAGCAAAATGACAACAAATAAGAGAAAAATATTCAACTATTATGGTAATCTTTCCTGCTCCGTCCTCAACTATCAGAATCCAAAATCTGGCGCTGCACAAATCTATTCGGGGTTAGACCTGCCCGGTTAGGTCGCGGGGTTTGGGACAGCGCCCCGATTTTTTTTAAGGTTTCGGCTGTGATTCCTTCATCGAAAATCATCTGTCTGCCTCTGGACTGCTTAAAACTAGTATCTCGCCCGGCGTCAGAAATAGCCACCACCGCCATCACGATTGATCAAAAATAATTAAGATTACATCAATCTTATGCCTCCTGAAGGAGTTTACACATAATCTAGATTGAAAAATTAAAATAATAAGCATGATCAACCCTCGTGATTTTAATTACATCCACAGCAACAACAACATCCATGACATGTCCGTGGTTTAAACAACATAATCAAAAACATGCATTAGACCATAATAATTGGATCTAAGATGCCTGCAAAACCGAGTTAGAACAGATCTACATCTACCGACTATTACATAGCACTGGTTTTATTGGACAACATAGACGTGTCAATCAATACGTAGATCCAACCTGGCTCTGATACCAATTGATGGAACTGGGGATTCCTAGGACCCTTACTTTGGTGTGCGTATTGATCGATAGAAAGTTAAACAGATTTAATACGTGTTCTAACCCTTCATAGGCGGAAACTAGGGTTCACGAATTATACCTGCAGCGGGAAGAAGACAAGTTATAACACCCATTTTTTCAAATGAGGGTAATTTTAAAATTTTGTAATTTTAGTCTTTTAATAATGATATTTAAATCATGATATGATTTTTGGTAATTTTTAATCATTTTAAAACGATTTTAAATCATGACTTATGATTTTGTGTTTTGATAGTGTAAGCTTGGAGACTGGTTGACCTAGAGCCTAACCATATTATTGGGATACTTATTTGTCCTTTTAGCCTAGAGGGTATTTTGTCATTTTTGGGGTTATTTAAATTTAATATAATTTATTTGAATTTATGACTTATTTTGAGTTGATTTGAATGATGGTTGACTAGGTTGACTTTGACTAGCATTGACTTTGGTAGACTAACCTAGAAGCTAACCCTAGTTGTGTGTGGACTTGATTAGGTCATGTGACCCTAACCTAACATTAAGTTAATTCCTAATAGGTCATTTAAAACTTAAGTTAGAATAGAAAGGCTTTTAGTCATAAGCCATGACTTATGGTTTGAAACCATTAATTAGCAACTTAGCCATAGAGGCCCAAGCCCAACCCATTAGCTAACCCTAACCCTAATTCTATGGCCGGCCAACCCACATTGGGAATCCCACCCTATAAATAGTCTCTTCCATTAGGTTAGCCTCCTTCAGGAAAGTTCATTTGGAAAGAGAGGTATGCTCAATCTTTAGAATTTCATAGAAAATCTAATTTAATTCCTTTTTCCCTCAAACAAATTGTAATAGGTTCTAATTTAGGTATTCTTGCTATTTGTGTATTTTATTCTCAGTTTGTTAGCAATTTGGTGAAGTTTGGGGAGCAAGGAGACACCCCCTCTTTGGAGCTTTTTGAGGAGTTTTGACACTATAGGTAAATCCCTAAAACTCTATATTAGATGCTGTTATTTTTGCATATTAACCTAGATCTAAGTGTCCCCTAGCTAACCCTAGATTTTTGTAGGATATTGTGTCCATTTCGTGTCCTAAATGGACACGTATCAGCCCACTAGTGAAGGTGTTTGATGAAATGCCCCAAAGGGGATTTTAATTTATTTTTAGGAAAGTGTTTGAATAAAAATTAGGGTTTGGTGTGGCTTATGGATTTCTGTGGGACTGAGCTGTAGTTGGTGTCGTGTCGTGTCGGGATCTGGACACGAACACGCGCGTTCCAGCCGCACCGATTTGCCCTGCTACTCGGGGGCAATTTCTCCTTAGACACGATGACTCGACACGAACCACTTGACACGTGGGTGGGGGCAGTCACTGATAAGGCCCTCCCCAAGTCTCATGTGTCCCCGTGTCGTGTCGAGCGAGCACGAGCTCATGCACTGGAATTTTACTATACGCGCACAGTTCATTTTTGGGTTCGGATACGGCTTGATAAGTCGGACACGACGACACGTAGGTACGATTCAGGATGCTAGGTCCCTAGCCCTACCCTAGGCGTACCCCTATGCACGATCACGATAGTTTGTGTCGTATCGTGTCTACGAGTGAGGTGAACACGTGCACGACACTGTGTTATTTGTGTGTGTGTGTGCTGTTGTTGGTTTATATGTTTGGACACGTTTGTGTCATTGTGGTAGACACGGGGTGATATGATGGAACGTACACATGTGATGCTTGATTACCAACTATTATTTTAGATTATTAACATGATTTAGCCTTCGAAGTGGCATTTCCCATTTTACTGATACGTATGTTCCTGAACACCCATTTCTGAATTCAATTTCTATTTTAAACCGATTTTTTGATGTTTAATTACCATGAATTGATTCATATTCATGTGTATTAGATTGCTAAAATGATGATTTAAGTTGGTGTTTGAGAATTGGGTTTCATATTGGTTTTGGGATGGAAAACTGAACTGTCAATTTCCAAATGTCCGAATGCATTGAGTTATTCACTGTTTTGTGAAAACTGAGAATTTATTTCAATGACTAAACTGAGAATTTATCCCTTATAATGTTAATAGGAACTATGAGGCTTACACAATGTATGACACACACAAGTAGGATATTGAAACCTGGGACACTCTTCACTGTTAACTGAGTTTTTTCCTAATTGACAAAACCTGAAATTCCTTCTAGTTTGAACCTGTAAATCTGAACCTGGGGTTTTCCCTTGATTAGAACTGAACTGATTCCCTTTCCTTTTAAAAACATAGAGTCATGGATGTGTAGAAGGATTTTGTTATAGGGAATACTCGAATAGGTAACTTGAGTTGTGATACACTAGAATTAGTTTTGTAAGACCCTGTTACCATGTTAACTGCCATTTGATTTACACTGGAATTGATCCCTGAGACTTCACTCACTGTTTTACAAATCTCAGTATCTAACACACTTTCTTGTCACTTGAATGATACACTCACACACAGTCCACTATATGTACACACTGTCTTGCTTTCTGCACACACAAGTGTATATCACTGAACACTCTTGACACACACACACACACATCTCATAGTTTACCCTCTCTATGTATTATAATCTATATATGTATATAGTTAATGATAAATGAATGCAAGTTATATATGTAATGTATATATATAAAGTATATTATGTATATATGTAGGTATCATATATATTATAATATGTGTGTACTATATATATATTATATATGTATGTATGGTATACATATAGGTAGCCTATGTGTATATATATGTATGTGTTATGTGATTTCCATGTGTAGGCCTAGATGCAATATAGGTTGTGTGATGTTGGTTTTGACTTTGTGTTGTATAGGTAGTATGGACTTGGTATACTAGCATAGGCTAGTTTAGCCTTGTTTAGACTAGTATAGACTTGTTTAGACCTAGAATGACTTGTTTGACCTAATTTAGACTTGTTGCACCTAGTTTGACCATAGTTGACCTAGTTTGACTTCTAGGGTTGACCAGAGTTGACCAAGAGTTGACTTTGGCCAAGATTGACCTAGATTCATGTAGAATGCATTGTAGTGCATCTTATTACCATTCTGGACATGTTATGACTTGTGCCGTTCTAAATAGGAGCCAGACACCACTCCTCGGACAGTACTTTCATCTTGGATACTCAGATACCAGGCGAGTACATTCTCTGATCATTTTATATTCTGTTTAGAATTATTTTCCTGCTTTAAATTACTTTACTTGATGCTTCCACGTTGGTCACACGGATTAGTACTATATGGATCCCTTCTTGAGATGTTATCCCCTCAGGGAGCATCGGATACTACATATTCTGTGCGTTTCACTTACATGGTGTATCACTATGCTTCACGGTTCATTGATCACTTGTGACATGTACTCTCATGATCACAGAGTCTTCCTTGAATCACCCTTTTATGGGCATTCCTAGAATCACCCATTTTTGGGCCTTCCATGTATCACCCCTTGTGGGCCTTTGCATGGAATCATAACATAACCTGGCTGGATCCTTGTGTATTGATTGGGGGTACGGGGGAGTAGAAGTAGACATGTGAATAATATCCAAGTAGTATCTCACCTGATCACCTCCGTAGTGTCTCATCAGAATCTCCTATGCCATTCACATGTTTATATTGTACTCTGGCTCACTAGCCACTGATAGTTCTCTATTTACAGTAATATTTCCATACAGCTTTCTCTGTTTACATCCTGTACTTTCTTTCAGTTCCTGTATCTTACTTTACTGCATGATTATATTTTCTAACCTGCTATGAACTGTTGAGATGTATTGTGCTCGCTCCTGTCCTGACTGGACCTGTTGAAAATATTACAGAGGACGAGAAGGCCTGTGTGGATACCTACTACGGGACAACTCTAGATGACACCATTGATCCGGATTTCCAGCCGGATCCATTAGCTATAGAGACTGAGGCTCCCTAGTCTAGGTTTTACTATTACTGTCATTTGGGATCTGGATTGTATATTTTCATATTCAGTAGTTGAGACTTGTATTCTGGATGTTTGCTGAGATGTTATCTTAGACACTTAGACTCTTCTGATCTTTTGTATTTCATTTGAGTTTTATATCATATCGTACTTCTTCTTCCTTAGTTGTGATTGAGTTTACATTCTGCTATGTCACCCCCATTCGGGAGTATAAACTGTTTAGCCTTATACTGTTAGATGCATTGAGACCTAGGACAGCGTTCTACCGCCGACACTGCGGCGTAGGCTGGGCGTTGTTATTTAAAAGGAAACTATATATATATATATATATATATATAATATATATATATATATATATTATATATATTATATATAATATCTCACTCTCTCTCCCATAACAAACACACACACACACACCTCACCCCTCCACCATCACAGCCACCCCCAGGTGGCCGAACCCCCTCCCCCTCTCTCTATACTTTTTCTCCCTATCTCTCTTTATATATATTATATATTTTTTTTTTCTCTTTATATTATATATAGATAATATATATATATATATATTATATATATATTATATATATATATATATAAAAGAAAATATATATATATATTATATATATATTATAATATATATATATATATATATAATTTTTTTTTTTATTTTATTTTATTTTTTTATTTATATATATATATATATATATTATATATATATATATATATATAATATATATTATTTATATTATATTATATATATTATATATATATATATATATAATATATAAAACATATATCTCTCTCATCTTTACACCACACTCCCTTCCCATCTCTCAGCCAGCCAACCCCCCCAAACCGACTTCTCACTCTCCAATAAATATCTCTAACACTCTCTCACTCTTTCTATATATTATTATATATACCACACACATATTACACACAACATTACAAAACATGTTAAACTCTCTCGCCCTCTCACGACACAGCTCCCCACTCCCTAAACTCGGCCGAACCCCCTCGGGGCCGAACACCAAAACACCACCACACCACACTCACCATCCTTCTCCTTCTCCTCCTCCTCTTCTCATCCTCTTCATCATCTACCATCATCCTCATCACAACCATCCATTACCATCAAAACCATCATCATCATCCACCACCACACCATAGCTTCTGCCACCGTCGCCCTCGCGAGAGACTACGCCACCGCGGCTACCCCTGTCGGGCAGCAGCTCCGCTCGCCGCCGTGCGCGCAGGTGCGTAGCAAGTGCCACGGCAGCACGTGTGGCATGCCACCGCGCGGACACCGGCCACGGCGACCCCCCACCCCCCCGCGCACGAGCCACCGGCGACCCCGAGTCCACCACACTTCCCGGTGCGTCGAATAGGCTATTCGTGTGTTTGAACGAGATCCGTCGGCGCGCACGAGTTTTGAACTCGAAAATGGTACCCGTTGCAGCAACCTCGCACACGTTTCTGGGAGATTCGACCGTTGGATCAGCGAATCCTTGCTCGTCTCAATCTGGTATATCCATCTTCACTCCCTCAATTTTCGTCCGTAATTTTGTCGTTTGAAACCTCAAAATGGCCACCAAGTTGACGTTTTAAATTGAACTATTTTTGGACAATTTTGTGGAGCCGACTTCGTCAGCTTGTAACTCCGCCGTCGCGCTCGGTTGGTGCTCTACCAGTTCCTGTGCGCAGCTGGTAAACCCTCTTCCTGTCTCCTTTAAGTTTCGTTTCATTATAAGCACGTTCGGTTGGTCGAATTCGACGCCAAAGTTGGCCGTCCGAATTCTTTAATTTGCACTTGTTAAATTCTATTTTTGAACCCGGGACTCCGGATTCAATTTCTGACACCACCAGTAGACTCGTGGCCTCGTTCTGGCATGTTTTCATATAAAGTTTGATTTAGAGAACGTGGGCCATGACACGAATTTCGGTGCAAAGCGGGTTCCACTTTTCGAGTCAACGGGTCACTTTGAGATCGGCTCATCAGAATCCCATTCCGGATATACCGTAAGTTCGTATCGTGATCTGAACTCGTTGACATATATTTGCTGAGTTTTGAAGACATTTGCTCTAGTACGCATTTCGGTGGAAATCAGATTCCAAATGTCCGCGTCAACGTGTCATTTTGAGATCGGCACATCGGAATCCTATTTCGGACATACCGTTGGGTTCGTATCATCATTCTGGATTCGTGGACATATAATTGTTAGGTTTTGTAGACTTCTATCCTGACACGTTTTTCGCTGCAAAGGTGTCCAACGACGGACATCATTGACCCAAAATTACCATTTTGCTCCTGTGTCTAAATTGGACTTATGGGTAGGCTATCCTACCTAATTTGACTGTTCTGGACACGTTGGTGATATTTATTTATCATCCGACAACATCTGTAGATTTTGTTTATGTATCATCCTTAATTGAATTAATTATTTTTTCCAGAAATTATTACTTTCTGTTTTTGAATTTTTATATATATTTTAATTGCTGTGAAAATCTGGAATTTTTTTATTTAAATGCTATGTTAATTTAGCTAATTTAATATAAATTTTTCAGTATTTAATAAGTACTTTTGGTATTTTATAAAAATAGAAAATAGAACTCATTTTCAGGATACATGTGTTTGCTGATTTTAATAAATATTTATGAGGGTTTATAAATTCTAGTAAAATTAGTATAAATTTTTATAATTAACAAGGATCATTTGGTACTTATTTTATATATTGAGCTTTTTGTCTATCTCAAAAATTGTTGGAACATAGTGTACAGTTTGATTTATTTATTGAATAATTACGACTGGCAATAGTTTGTGTTGTTTTGAGTTATTGTAGTATTGGACCACCCCTACACTAGTGTAAAGGCCCTAGAAAATTAGTTTGGATAAAGTGGCACTCTACATTAGACTTTTATGATAGGTCCCCATTGGCTAGTATCCAGTTAGGAGTCGTGTCATACCACTAGTGTAAAATCTCGAACATGACTTAGATGCTGAGTTGTATATCATTATTGACAGGACACCGGACATCTATATCTTCGTACTAGTATTATTGCTTTGCTCGAGGCAAGTACATCTACAAACTCATTACTGTCTTTTAATGCTAGAACATGTATTAACCCTGTTAAAATACTGATCCTTGAGGTAGCAAGTTAAATTTCATATGTTGTATTACTTACAGTACCTGACATGCTAAGGACAGTTCTTATATCTTACATGCTTCTTACTGGTTCTCAGTACATATTTCACTATGCATTATACTGCTCTGAGTATTCACATGTTTTATACTGCTTCCAGTACCTGCCATGCTTACACTGCTCCCAGTATCTCTTACATGTTCTATATCGTTCTCGTATATCTCACATGTTAGAATATGGGTTATGGAAAAACTGATAGTTGAGTACGTGATCATGCCCCCTCTATCGTACCGAGCAAGGTCGTATTTTATATGTATCTTGTCGTAGGCCATTGTCCCGCATTTCTGTACGGATGTATACCTATGCTTGTGCACTTGTACGTATGTACATTTTATTACATGTGCCTCAGTACATTGTACACCTATTGACCGATCACGTACCTGCTCCAGTTTTAAATATTAGATATACATGTGTCACATTGACAAATATATTTTACCGTGATTTCAGTCATACCATGATTCCAGATATGCCATGTTCCCTATGTTACTATGATACTGTGATCCCAGTTGTACCATGAGGCCATGTTTCTAGTATTTCCTATTTTATAGACTTATCATACCATGTTTCTTGTTGTACATCTCTTTCATTATATATTCAGTACTTTAGTTGTAGAGGTGTACTTACTCCCGTCCTGACAGGATAACGTTGTAGGTTCACTTTTCGAGAAGGAAATGCTATGTGATTCATATTATGGCACTGATTTTGAGGACCTGGCCTTCGTTCGAGAAGAGGCCCCAGCGGAAAACCTTGCTTAGATATCTTTCTTGTGTTTTGAGACTTAGACTTTGTTTTGAACTTATATTTGGATACTGGACTTTGTCTCCAGTTAGATACTTTGGAAGTGTATTATTAAGTCTGTACTTGTTTACTTTTGCTTATATGCTGTGTTGTGATGAACCTTTTAAATATAATTTTAGAACTGTTAGCAGCTTAGATCCTTTATTGTCTATTCTTAGAACAGCTTACTACGCTTTAACCAAGCGTAGGCTGGACATGGCTCGGCCCGGCCCAACAATTTGGGTAACGGATCGTGACAACATGTGAATAATATCCAAGTATCTCACCTGATCACCTCCGTAGTGTCTCATCAGAATCTCCTATGCCATTCACATGTTTATATTGTACTCTGACTCACTAGCCACTGATATTTCTCTATTTACAGTATATATTTCCATTATAGCTTTCTCTATTTACATCCTGTACTTTCTTTCAGTTCATGTATCTTACTTTACTGCATGATTATATTTCTAACCTGCTATGAACTGTTGAGATGTATTGTGCTCGCTCCTGTCCTGACTGGACCTGTTAAAATATTACAGAGGACGAGGAGGCCTGTGTGGATACCTACTACGGGACAGCTCTAGATGACACCATTGATCCGGATTTCCAGCCGGATACATTAGCTATAGAGACTGAGGCTCCCTAGTCTAGGTTTTACTATTACTGTCATTTGGGATCTGGATTGTATATATTCTTTCATATTCAGTAGTTGAGACTTGTATTCTGGATGTTTGCTGAGATGTTATCT
Source organism: Iris pallida (assembly GCA_029216955.1). Lineage (NCBI taxonomy): Eukaryota > Viridiplantae > Streptophyta > Magnoliopsida > Asparagales > Iridaceae > Iris > Iris pallida. The sequence goes on along the minus strand of JANAVB010016199.1, from coordinate 4,093,747 downwards.
TAGACACTTAGACTCTTTTGATCTTCTGTATTTTATTTGAGTTTTATATCATATCGTACTTCTTCTTCCTTAGTTGTGATTGAGTTTACATTCTGCTATGTCACCCCCATTCGGAGAGTATAAACTGTTTAGCCTTATACTGTTAGATGCATTGAGACCTAGAATAACGTTCTACTGTCGACACTGTGGCGTAGGCTGGACGTTGTTACGTTCTCGTACCCTCACAGTGGGTGCGGGTCGTGACACAAGTAGTTTCTGGCAATCTCGAGTGGACGACCCCAAGATCTTCTATACATATTCCTTCCTCGAGTTGGACGTTGTGTGGGCGACGATCTCCCAACCTTTTTTCTCTCCTTGGCAGCCCTCTCTTTCTCTCCTTACGTGAATCATGAATTTAGAGAAAGCTTCAGATTTCTGATCTGTCATCTAGCGGCCAGAGAATAGAGGATATATATAGGCTACGACAGGGACCATGAGGAGAAATTAGGGTTAGGCCTCCTAACAGATCTGGATATCCCGTGTTCAGCCCGAACATACAATCCAGGCCCATTAACAATAGCTCGGTCCACTAATGAGCTATTGTTGCACTACCTTTCTAATCCCAAATTATGTTTGTGGGCTCCTTTTATTATATGCTTATTTTGCTCCCCATGTTAAGATATCGAATGTCCATCGATCAAATTAAGTTACTAACAACTATATTGATTCGACATCTTTTATCCTTAAGTAGTACCGCTCAACTTTATTTGTCATGTCGGATATAATCTACTTGCATGGTTTACATGACAATCCTTAGGAGCTCCTTAAGGGGACATCATCTACCTGATATATCGGAACATGGATTCCATTTATAATCAACAACCCATCATACATACAATGTTATTACCCAATTCATAGAGGTTGTTGACCCATAATGAATCTCACTCTTTCATGAGTCAAAGTAATGCACACTGTATATACATGTCTGTTATTATATCCGGATTAAGAGCACAAGCATCCATAATAACAGAGGTGTTTGTTCACTTATGTAGTCAGTACAAAGAGAACAACCTCAAGTGGTCCTGTTCAATACACACAAAGTGTACTAGTGTAAACCTATAGTCAAGGTAGACTAATACCATATTATACTACAACCTTTCCAATAGATTGTCCAAGTCCATCTAGGTTGTGAATTATTTATATACTCTATAGGGAACTGATAATAAGATCTTCTGTGTGACACCACACACCATATTATCTACAATATAGAATATCAGACATTTGCATTAACACTTGCAACAAATACAATATGCAAACATTTGCCCATATGATTCTCATTCAAAATCTAAGAAAATAAGGTTACTACAAAAGTGATGCTTTTAGTATATAACCCTAACGAACATGTCATAATCAGATATATGTGTATTGATTGGGGCGGAGGAGTAGACGTAGTTATGTGATTAAAGCCCCTAGTGTACTCATGTATATGTCGATTATACTTTCACGTATAATCGAGCTACCGTAGAATAATCAAGTACAACCTAAACCAATCATATAACTATCTTGTGCTCTAAATTACTGGTGTTCATTTCTAGTTAACATGTCCTCTATCTTATTCATATACTCAGTTTTCTTACTTGTTTTTCATATATTTTCCCGTATTTTCTTTCCAGCATGTCATGTATTTTATTCTATTACGAGTTATATAATTCCTACCATGCAATGGAACTTTTCTGTGTTTAAGTACTTCGCTCCAATCCTAACTAGATATATATTTTCAGAGGACTTGGAAGATTTCCGCACGACCTATTATGGGGCAAGCATGGATGACGATTGTGACCCGGATCATCATGAGGATCCTGTTAGCTTAGAGGATCACCAGTAGTGCCTAGATTAGACTGCTAAGATATTTGTCTGGATTTGTTTTCAGTTATCTTTCCTGAGTTGTATATATATTATTTCTACTTTTTGGGATGTGATGATAACTATTAGACTTATTTCTGTTTTGGTTGTATTGTACTTTGATACCTATCTATTCCACATCGTGCTGTTATTCCTCCTTAAATATTTGTGATTGAGTTACATCTTTTGTGATTGTCCTCCGTATGGAGAGTATTATTGACAAGTACATTTATATTATGTTAGTTGGTTGAGTGACCAAGGACAGGATTCTACCACCGACAATGCGACGAGGCTAGACGTACCCACGGTCTCGTACCCTTTCACTGGGTGTGGGTCGTGACACGTTTTTAGTGGTGGCCCATGCAGGTCGAGCTTCGCAATTAGAGCGATATCGTGGTCGTGCAACGGCTTAGTTGTACTACTGCGAGCCTGCGATAAGATATAGAAAATAGGGTATTAAAATGAAAGGTTACTCAATCACAATTAGGACTTCTTGAGAGATTTCTGGAACGACCCTTGAGAATCTTATTTTGAACTCCATTCCAAAATCCTTTCCTCTTATTTCAGTTCACCCTTGCTTATTGAATTTGATTCTTGATTATTCTTAATTGATTTTGATTTTCATATCAAGATGAATTTTATGAACTTAATTACGATATCTTCTGATGACATATATTGACGAGGACAACAAGAAAGGTAAAACGTCTGCTTTGGTTATGGAGCCTAAAGTTTATCGCAACCATATTAGCTGGTGTGGCGGATACGTAGGGAAATGAATTCGGATGTACATATTTTAGTTATGAAATTTAAAACTTCTCGCAGCTATACTAGTCGGCACATCAAGGATTCTAAATGACATGATTATAGAGGTGCATACCCTAGTTATGGAATCTACCGTTTATTGCAGCTCTGCTTACTAGCGTGGCGAGGATTCTGAGTATTATGATTTCGGGATAGACACGTATGATTATTAGATTGTATCTTAAAAGGGTTCTTAATGTCTCTTGCCTTTAGAGACAATTATTCGGCATACTGACCTCCCTCTTCCTGGAGGTAATGAGTCTAGGTCGGGTTGATTTCTTTGCTACCCATCATATTCGATCTCCCAGGAAATCACCTTGCCTAATCCTGATGACACGAGGGAAGGGACGAGGGTAGTCCATACCTCTCACCAAGTTCCCCCGATTGAAAGGGAAGAGGAGCGAGATACGTACATCTTCCAGTTATAGATGCTTTAAAAAAAGTCAAGCAGATTCGAGATAGGCTTAGGATAGCACAAGATAGGCAGAAGCATTGGACAGATATCAACAGAAGAACCTCAGAGTTTGTAGCTGGGGACTTCATATTTTTAATGATTATCCACCCCGTGGCACTATCAGGTTTGAAAGGGGTGGTAAACTCAGCCTAAGGTATATTGGACCCTTCGAGATACTGGATAAGGTTGGAGCAGTTACATACAAGCATGCATTGTTGTTTAACCATCAAATTCTAGAATTTCTTTGAAGCATGATCAAAGAAAATATGTCATTTAGGCACGATTGTGATTAAGATCAAAACTATTCAGAAATAAGGACCAAATCATATAAGTATGATCATTATGAAGTTAGACATGATCATAATATAATCAAAATAATTTAGGTATACTCAAGATCCACTCATAACCAAGAGAACCCAAAAATATTTGTCATGACATGATTAAGTCAATATCAAAATCATCAAGGCACGATCAATATTAGAAATAAAATCTAGTTACCATCAAAAATCGTATAATACGGTCGAAGGGTTTTATCGAATACGCTGACGACACAGGGAAGTAGTGACCGAGGGTGGATGATGATGGTGGTGGCACGGGTCAAGGTCGATGAGCGAGGGTTTCGTAGTGGATGGAAAGGTTTCGGCGGTTAGGGCTTCGTCAGACCTGGTGGTGGCAGCTCTATGTGGCTGTGGGGATTGGCGGCCGAGTTGCTCGGCATGACGGTGATAAAGACAGTAACTTGGCGCTGGGAGCGGGGGTGTCAGTCCCATTTTCTATTATACATATTTTTAGTATACGTGTACGGATATCCGACCCATATTTTGACTTGTCTAGCATGGCTTGGCTTGGTTTGGTCTTGGTTTAGCATGGCTTGGTTTATTTTGGTTTTGGTTAGAGATGGAGAGGATTGATATAAATATCAACTCCATACTCTCTCTTCATTATTTTCTTTACTTCTTTATTTACTTCTTCTTCCTCCATTAATTCTCTCCAACCACCTTAGGCAAGTGCAACTTGCTTCATGGAGGAATTCTATTTTATTTGTTCCATTGTCTTCCCTACAAGCTTCTAAGACTATTTAGTACTTAGCATTTTTGGTTTTGAAGGATTAATTCTTGTAGATCTAAGTTTTCTTAAATCTTGCTTTTCTTGGATTTTGATCTATCAAACTTCATTATTTTCATGTTTTGATTGTTCTACATTGTAGAAAATTTGATTTTACCCAAAATGGACCTTCAAAAACCCATATTTTGATTTATTTTGAGTGATTTATGGACTTTGGAAGTTCATGAGTTCTATGGTTCTTCTTCTCGGGTTGGAGAAGAAGAACAGTGTGTGGGCGCATGGCTTATTATGCGCCTACAGTAACTTCAGCCTTGGGCGTATAGCCCTTTATATGTGCCCAAGCTCCCTGCCTTCTCCAGTGTGGGCACATAGCTTTATATGGGCCCATGGCTTTTACTTGCTTATGCATATAACTCCTGATATGTGTTAAGTCATAGTGTCCTTTTGCTGTGGGCACATAGCCCTTATTATGCGCCCACATAGCCAGTATAGATGGCTCCTGACTTAGTTTCCTATTTCTCCCTGCCTCACTCATGTGGGCGCATCGACCATAGGTGTATGGTTGTGGGCGCATAGGCTATGGGCACATGCACTCTCTTGTGCATTCCTTCCAAAGCATATGCCCTACATGATGTGTTTAGTCCTAGGTGCATACATGTGGGCGCATACCCTTAGGCGTATAGCCTTTGGCGCATGCCAGTCTCAGCACATCCATTTTTGGGTGCATGCTCTTCATGACACCCCATTGACCCCTTGTGCAATCTCTTGCAAATATCTGTACTGTCCCCATAGTCCTTAGTGTAAATTGTGACCTTGTTTGTACTCTTTACTTGACTGGTCCTATAATGTTATTTTCCATGTTGCACATATCTTGGAGCCTTAAACACGATCTTGGTATGGCACGTACACTCTCTAACAACTCCTTAATAGTGGCCCGCCGTGGTGCACTTACATGAATACGACATAACAATGTGACTTTACATGATAACTCTTGATAGTAACCCGTCATGGTGCACTCTTGACAAGTAACTTGACATGATAATTCTTGATAGTGGTCTATTGTGACATACTATTGACTTGATAAATAACTTAGCATGACATGTAATCTTGATAAGTAACATGTAACTCTCGTCTTGACACCGTGGGTGATTTCTCCTGATTATATCTGTACAAGCTATATGTCTCGTCTTTTATCATGTCTAGGACATGAATTCCTGATTTCTATGGTCAGGAATTCATACTGAATCTGACTAAGTTAACAACTAGATTGATCAAGTAGTTCATAGTGAGATTTACCAGTCACAGGCAATCACGTTATCTGGGCGCTCTAATTGGACTTGTAGCCTGCCGTCGAGTATGGCACATTTCCAGCACACTGTCATGTGTTGTACCCCCAAGTCACCTAAGCAACTCTCTCAACCTGCGGAAGGATAACTGGATAGCTGCAGGGCTTGTGACTTTGTGACTGCTGGGACATCTCAATGCATATTGTAGTAATTAGGCTTGTGATAACCTTAGTTAGTTAAAGTATCAAGCCGTACTCATTACTTGGCCGTGATTGATGGATGGAGTCCTGTCTAGTCTAGTCTTGTCTAGATAAGGCCAGTACATGGTTACTTCAGCACGTTACTGTTTATGCTTATTTATCGATAATTGGTTAGAAACTAAGTTCTGTTCAAGTGAAGGGTTACAACCCTGGTCCTTGTTTGGTTTACAGGTTGTAACCTGGTTATCGAAATGGTCCTTTAGTTATCTTATCGTTTATCGCTTTGTTTCTGTTACTCATGTCTTTCGTTATCATTAATGTATTTATGTGCTAATATGTTGGTTTTAGTTCTTAAGTGAAGCCTTCCTTGTGGCACTTGCTCTTCTGGGTTCTGACCCAGCTGGTTTTGTATGGCCAGATTTCGGAGTAGCTCCCGAGGATCTCCCAGCCTTCCAGCCAGATGGTGAACACTAGACGCAATCCCTGGTAACGAGTGGGTTTTATTTTGCTCTCCCACTTTATTATAAATTATTCTTTTGAGATATTTAGCCGCCGAGCTAGTGTTAGCTCGTATTGAAATTACATTCTTGTCTGCCTAAGGGCTGTAACATGATTGACAAATCCTAAGGTTGATCATGTATGACTTAAACTCTTACTAGTCTTCGCATTTTATATGACTAACTTCATGATCATTTGAATATGTAATGTTTGGGACGCCTTACTTTGTATGTCTGATGATCTACCATATTGTTACATTTACTTGCTTGCTTGAGATTGAGACACTAGGCTTGTACTTGACCATAAGAGACGGTTGGCTTGTAGATAAACCCTCATACATCCAGACAGCCGTGACCGTATTGCGAGGTGGGATTCACTTCAATGTATGTAGCTGGCTGTGTCTGTCCCCCGCTCTCCAGTATTCTGGTTCTGGGACGTGACACGGTTTAAGTGGTGGCCCATGCAGGTCTTATAAATCAAGATATGTGAGGGCTTCACTGAATAAATGTTTCAACCAGCACTCGTCCTTGATCACTACTCGTGTCTTCTAATCTTTCTGAAATCTTGACCTGATCAAATGCTTATATCCTCGATCTATCATGGTCCTTCCTTATTGTTCCCCATGTCATTTTTTCAGTGGCATTGCTCATGGTCGTACCGATCAGCAAGGTAGGGCACCTCCAGCGAACCAGCAGCAACCTGGAGGCCAAGCCCAGCACTCTGGAGCAGCTTTCCGAGTCATACATTCCGGGGATCTAGAGCCCCCAATTCAGACAGTCCAGCCTGCAGAGCCTGACAATGGAACCCTAGTGGAGCTTATTAGGAAATTGCTAGCGTCACAAGGTCGTCGTGGCGATGCCCTGCACCAGACAGTACAAGATGCCATGGGCAGAGTTGGTTACCAAGGGAACAACGCACCCAACAACTTCAAGCGTCTGAACCCTCCCTTCTTTGACGACAGTGAAGATACTATCGCTGCTGATGCATGGCTTCAGGACATAGAAGTTATTTTGGAGGCATCTAGGATTCCTGAGGAAGAGAAGATGGCCGTTGTGTGCCTGCAGTTATTAGACTTAGCCCGCAGCTGGTGGGCGATACTAGCAGTTGGATTAGCCACGCCTGTATTATGGGCAATATTCAGCAACAAGTTCCAAACCAAGTACTTTGATGCAGTGGCTCGATATGATCTGCAGACGAGATTCACCAATTTGAAACAGATAGAAATGACGGTCGATGGATATACGGTCGAGTTTTCTAGACTTAGTCAGTTTGCTCCTACCTTGGTGGCAACCGAATTGGACCAAGCCTAGCGATTCCAGTAGGGACGGTACCAGTGTCAGGGGGAGTCTACAGGATGGAACCTTTAGAGTTAGAGATCTTGTATAAGATGATTGAAGAACTTAGAACCAAGGGATTCATTCGTGCTAGTGGATCACCTTGGGGAGCTCCGATACTTCTTGTGAAAAAGAAGGATGGTATGTCAAGATTATGCGTTGATTATCGTACCTTAAACTCTGTAACAATCAAGAACAGATATCCATTACCAAGGATATATGATTTATTTGACCAACTCAGAGGAGCGGCAATATTCTAGAAGATTGACTTACGGTCAGGATACCATCAGATCAGAGTCAGAGAGCAAGACATCCCGAAAACAGCATTCAGATCTAGATATGGACATTGGGAGTTCCTTGTTATGCCATTTGGAGTGACCAATATCCCATCCGTAATCATGGACCTCATGAATCGTATCTTTATGCCCTATTTGGACCAGTTCGTGATAGTGTTTATAGACGACATCTTAGTCTATAGCAAGAATGAGGCAGAGCATAAGCAGCATCTCCGTGTAGTCCTTCAGATTTTCAGGGAGCACCAGTTGTACGCAAAGTTCAGTAAGTGCGAGTTTTGGTTGGATCGCATCTCGTATTTGGGTCATATCATCACCAGAGGCAGAGTGGAAGTTGACCCCCAGAACATAGTGGCTATAGAGACATGGCCAGTACCAAGTACCGTCGCAAAAGTTCGGAGTTTCCTAGGATTGGCCGGCTATTACCGACGGTTTGTATCAGACTTTGCTCGAATTTTAGCACCATTGACGCAGTTGACCCGTAAGGATGTGCAGTTTTCTTGGACAACAGAGTGTCAGAGTTCATTTAAGAAGTTGAAGCAAGGATTGATGACGGCACCCCTTCTCACGCTTCCAGATAGGACTGGAGGATTTTTAGTCTATTGTGACGCATTCGGCAAGAGATTGAGATGCGCCTTGATGCAACATGGTAAGGTAGTAGCTTATGTGTCACCTCAGCTTCATGATCATGCGAGGAATTATTCAACCCATGACTTGGAGTTAGCAGTGGTGGTTTTCACACTCAAGTTATGGAGGCATTATTTATATGGAGATCGGGTAAAAATTTTTATCGACCACAAGAGTCTTAAGTATGTGTTTACCCTGAAGGATCTTAATATACGTCAGAGGAGATGGCTAGAGCTACTTGTGGATTACGACATCAACTTGCAGTATCATCCTGGAAAGGCCAACGTTGTTGCAGATGCATTGAGCAGAAGAGCCAGAGTTTATTTTCTAACAGCACAGCCAGAGTTGTTAGCAGATCTTCAGAAGATGGGTATTGAAGTTGTTCTTCCTACCAATGTGGCATTGATGGCCAGTATGCAAGTTCAGTCCTGTATAGTTGAGAGGATTAAGTTAGCTCAGTCAGCGGATTCTAAGCTTCAGCGGCTTAGGGCAGAATGTGTAGCAGGATGGAGAGCGAAGTTATGTATTCATGAGGATGGTATAGTTCGACATGAAAGGCGTCTTTGTGTATCCAGTAGTGATATCAGGCAAGAGATCATGGCAGAGGCACATAGTTCACAGTATTGTTCTTCTGTCGCATAGGCATAACATGGTGTCGTGTCAACGTGTTTTAGCCCTACCCCGGGACCCTACCTAGCTGTGTGCACGAGCACGAGGTTTCTCGTTGTGCATGTGGCACTCAATCGAGCGATATACGCGCTCTTGACATGCGAAATCGGTTTTCCGATACGCATTCGCTGGATACGACACAGACACGATTTTGACTCTGTGAGTACTCGAGCACGTCTCACATGTCGAGGCCAACGTATTTGCCAAGTTTCACGGGTTCTAGTAGTGTATTTTGCGATTTGGGTCGATATGTGAAAATTCGGGTTTTCCTTCAATGTAAACTTTGAATAGTTTTGTAATATTTTGATTTTCTGACTTTTAAGCATTAATTTCTGAGTTTATGGTTCATATATGATATTCTGGGTTTGTGGGAATTGATCTTTGGTTTTATATCCTATTTAATTACCATTTACATGTACAATTTGGATTTTTCCTTTGTGTATATATATGTATATGTGTGTAGATATATATATTTATATATAAATGACTTTGTGTATATGTAAATATGTTGGAATGAGAGTCCAAGGTTCTGATTTCAGGTTTGAGTCCACTTCTCGGATTCGAGTAGCCTATTTCCTTTACCTATATGAGTATATATATATATATATATATATATATATATATATATATATATATATATATATATATATATAGTTTCCCTTTAAATATATATATGTGTATATGTATTTATATATGTGATATATCCCATAGTTAAATACTTGGTTTTAATCTCAGATTTGAGTCATAACAGCAGTCCTTTATCATACTTCCTTCAAGTCACATATTATATATTTATATGTGTATGTAGAGATGTATATGTGTATGTAATATATATATTACCTTAATGAATGTGAATATACCTATATGTATGTGGATTGATTATGAATGTAACCATAGGGTATTGGGACAGATTAGGATCGACCAATGAGCCTAGTTTAGTCGAGTTGATCGACAAGTTGACCAAGTTGACAAAAGTCAACTTTGGGTCAAACTTGTTCCAAATCGACTCAAACGAACTCGGAATGACTTGTAAACTTGTGTGCGACCTAAAAATTAGTAAACGGACTAGTTGACTTAGAGTTGATCAGGTTTGACCAGAGTTGACCAGGTTTGACCAGAGTTGACCAAGGTTGACTTTGACCTAGAAGGACTTAGAAGCATGTAGAATTGCATTATAGCCCTTTCTTATAATATGTTAGACCATGTTGTGACTTGTGGTTACTTTAAATAGGTTTACATCACTCCAGTTCAGTTACACATTCTCATCAGCAGCTCGGATTGTCAGCGAGTACATTCTCTGACCGTTTCATTCTTGCTTGGACATATTACTCGTTATAGACTAGTCTACTTGTTGCTGTCACGATGTTATCACGGATTAATACAATATGGATCACTTCATGCGATGTTATCCCCTCGGATACATCAGGTATATTGTGCTCATGTATTTTATCATGTACATCGTCTACTCATTGTATTCGTATTTATTCATGTATACTCATGTGACATTCATGTACACTCATGTTTATGTGAGCCTTCATGTATAACCCAGTGTGCATGTGGACTAGCTATCCATGTGACACACTACTTTCATGTGCAATAACATAACCTGGACAGATCCTTGTGTACTGATTGGGGCAGGGGGAGTATTTATTTGGTTATGTGATCTACACCATTTCATGTATAACTCCAAACTAGATTTAAGTCATGTATAACCTAAGCATGTTTACATAACCAACTCTGAATCACGTAGTTAGCTCAATTTTATTATCTATATCATGTATATCTATTTCCACTGTATCATGTTCTTCTTTTTACAGTCTCTCTACTATTTCTTTACAACAGTTTATGTATATCATTCTATAGCTTGTTTCATATTTTCTTTTATGTTATGAACTGTGTGAGAGATATGTATTCGTTCCTATCCTGACTGGACCCGTTGAAAATATTACAGATGATGAGGATTGCTGCGACACTTGCTATGGAGCAGACTTAGTTGACATAGGTGACCTGGACCCTCAGCAGGATCCAGTAGTCGCTGAGGACTTGCCATGAGTATAGATTAGACTTATATCTTTATCTAGTTGTTGAGACACTGTGTTTGTATTAAGATGTTATTATGGTGTAGTTTACACCGGGATTATTATTCATATTGTGACTCTCTGTTGAAATTATCTTTCTTCTATTCTAACTTAGTTATTGTGATTGAGTTGTACCATATATATATCATTCTCCAATTGGAGCATATTGTAAATTGTGTTAGATGTTGGACCTAGGACAGCGTTCTACTGCCGACACTGCGGCGTAGGCTGGACGTACTGTCACGCCCCAGAACCAGAATACTGGAGAGCGGGGGCAGACATACCCAGCTACGTATAACTGAATGGAATCCACACCGCTATACGGTCACGGCTGTCTAGAAATGTGAGGGTTTCACTACAATCCATCAGTCTCTTAAGGTTATAAAATAGCCTATTGTCTCAATCTCAACCAACTAATAATAATCACAAGATATCAGATCTCCAAATATACAATTGTAAGGCATCCCAAACATTACATATCCAGATGATCATGAAGCTAGTCGTTACAAAATGTAAGGACTAGCAAGAGTTCAGTCATACATGATCAACCCCCGAGGCTTGTCAATCATGTTACAGCCCGTAGGCAGACAGTAAGTAAGTACAATCGAGCTAACACTTGCTCGTCGGCTAAACGCCTCAAAAGAATAATTTATTATGGTGTGGTTTACGCTCACATTATTGACAGGGAGTCGTATAGAAACTATACGCTCACTTGACAAGGAGCCGTATGGAATCCATACGCTCACTTGGTTGGCAAGGAGCCGTATGGAATCCATACGCTCACTTGGTTGGCAAGGAGTCGTATGGAATCCATACGCTCACTTGGTCGGCAAGAAGCCGTATGGAATCCATACGCTCACTTGGTTGAGTCGTAAATAAGTAGACACGTGGCATGTTTGAATAAGTAGACACGTGGCTATCATCAATCTTCTTTGATACACCATATCTTCCAATAACTGACAAAATCTTCTCGAGCGTCGTGACTGCGGATATGATGGCTGATAGACTGTCAAAACTGACAGTAATGATGGCTTTTACATTTATGAGAGATGCTGAGCTGTCCTCGTAAAAGACAAAACCGACTCTTCGAAAACCTATACGACGGCTAGTCTTCATTGGACAGCTGTCTTTGCACGAAAGACGAAGTGTCAGATTCCTCCTTTATTAAATACATGCTGTGCTGTCATCTCAAGAAATATTAAAATATTCACTGAGCGTACGGCCTTGACTGAGCGTATGGCCTTGAGCGTATGACTTGGACTGAGCGTATGGCTTTGAGCGTATGACTTGGACTGAGTCTTATGTCAGCGTGTCATAATTTTCACACCCTACAAGACCCCCTTCAAAGTTTTCGAACTTTATGAATTTCAAAAGTTCGAAATTACTTTGAACTTAAAGTGGGAATAAGTCCTGACATGCTGGCATGAGTTTGTTATCTTCCTCAATATCAGTGCAAATCTTTAGGGATTTTGTTTAAAGAATATCCGCCGTTTGAACTTCTTCCTTTCTTCTATAAATAGGTCTTCCAAAACCTATTTTATTTCTTTACCACAACTTTTGCTTTCGAGAGAGAAAAGTGCTTTCAGAAACTCAAAATCCTTCTTCCCCTTCTTCGTCTTCGACTCAACCTCCATTAATAGCGCCCAAAGCTGATGCTTCTGCGAAAGGAAAGGGGAAAGCCCCTGAGGAGTCGTCTCATCCTGCCATCGACACTGCCACCACCAAGAAGACGGCCAGTCAGCGTATTTCACTGCAGTGAACGGCCATTGAAACCTCTTTATGGTGAGGACGAAGATGATGAACAAATAACTATTCCCTTTTTAGGGCTCTGGTTAGAACAAAACTCAGAAAACGTATCCCTCTTTAGGGTCAATACGTCAGCAAATACGCTTCCCTCTTTAGGGTTTAGCCGTATTCCATGTTTTTCGTTTTTACAAAAAATATGTTTGGAGCGTATATCTGTAAGATATGCGTATTTTTGATAGAGATATCAAAATACGCTATCCTAAAAGAATATGCTATGGCAATTTGTCTCATTGAGATACGCTAACTCCTGTGTTAGCATAATTTTTGATGATCATCTTGTCAACCATACGCTGATACGCTCAAACTGATCATAAACTGAACTTTTAAAATCATTCACTTAAGATAAACTGAGCATATACTGAACCTTGAGTCTGCCATACGCTTAAAGAAAACTGAGCGTATGCTGAACCTTGAGTCTGCCATACGCTTAAGGAAAACTGAGCGTATGCTGAACCTTGAGTCTGCCATACGCTTAAGGAAAACTGAGCGTATGCTGAACCTTGAGTCTGCCATACGCTTAAAGAAAACTGAGCGTATGCTGAACCTTGAGTCTGCCATATGCTTAGTAAAAATTGAGCGTAAGTTGAGCTGTACGCTTAGTAAACTGAGCGTATGTTGAGCTGTACGCTTAGTAAAAACTGAGCGTATGTTAAACTTTATCCTCTCTTGACGTTGAGGATTTCTAATACTTTATTCTTCATTTGCAGTGGATATTCTAGCTCAGGAGGCAGAATTTGAAGGAAGTGTAGGAAATAACTATAGAAGTGACCTATCTCATGTTCGTTTTCCCCAATTCGACGGACCTTCTACAAGAATAGCTCTTTTGACAAATCAGGAAGATGATACTTTGCTGAACTTGATGAGTGGACTGCCGTTACAGAGTGTGGATGGTGTTACCCACTTGAAGCCAACATTCCTTTTTGGAGATGCTATTGACATGAACTCCCAGCCTACTCTGGACAAAGTAGCATATTCTTATCATAGGGATGGTAATGTAAATCAGCCCATGTATCTAACTGGCTTGACAAAAAGCATCAATATAGCTCGTTTATTCCACTCGGGTCAACAAAGACAGATGAAGTGGGATATCACTCCATCCCGACAAGCAAAGGCTGGGTGGATCGGATATCGTCAAGGAAGATTTCGTAGTGGTACTGAACCACATGTCACATCTCTGCGAGGACTGCTACCTGCCACCATCCCTCCTGAGGACTCGGCACTGCTGAAGCCAGTAAGAGTCCCAATTTTTGCAAACGAATTTGCTCAACTGAAAAATGCCATATACCCAAAACAGTCTATGAGACTGACCGGCCTGGTGAACCCGGAAAAATACTAGATGGACTGCTCTAGTAAGATAGATTCTGCAGAACTTTGGTACACAGTTAAAGGCGATAGGACTATATGATGCCATTAAGTGTACTGCTTATGGTTTTAAACCAAACCCGGATCTGTTCTTGGCGTTAGCGGAGAGATATAACTATCGTACCGCCACCTTCATGACCCCAAGGGGCGAGATGGGATTCGTCCTTCATGAAATGGCATATATTTCTCAGCTACCAACAGCAGATTTACCATATGAAGAGTATATCCCTTTTGTTGATGAAATGAATAATATTTCTGAAGCCAACCCACTGATTCTTCATGTCTTTGAAGAATTGATGTGCCATTACAGTATTTGTAAGGTATTTTATAAAGGACAAGGTGGAGAAGGAGACTCCAACTGTTATTCTTCCAAATGGATGGCCTATTTATTTCAAGGCCGTACTGATGAAGTTCAAAAGAAGAAGAAATCTGAGCAGTATGTCGGTGAATTTAAACCTTTGAGTCAAGCCGAGATTAACAGATTAATCCGGGAGACAAATTATGATGACATTATCGTCGAAGAAGATATAGACACCTACAAAGTCGGTGATAGGTTAGAGACCTATATTAAGCAGGGTGGCCGAGAATTATCTGCTGAAGGTCATCTAGCCGGTTTTATATCTCTCTGGCTAAGAAAGTTTGTAGTACCTGGCACCTGTTCAGCAGACAGGATGCACAGGGGAGTTGTCTTCGTAGCAGTCCGTCTGGTTTTTGGATATAAGATGGATTTACTGACAGCAATGACCTGCCGTCTGAATGCTGGATTAAGGGCATACACAGACAGAATGTTCGAATTGGCAAGGAAGAGCCTTACATCCTTTCCTCGGGTAGAAATGCCCTTTACATATTTATTTGGATGGCTGCTTCTGCATTTTGAATCTCTCATGAGTGCTGGGATGGCTAGACCAGATGATACCTTTCTGGAAAGTTACAAGCACATACCGAAATGGAGATATGACACTTTGACCGATTGCAGAACTATATTAAACAGGGGAGAACTATGGAGCTTCACTTGTGTTCCTCCACCTGTTGGTTATGAGAGCATGCCTGGGAGATTGATTGACGGCGTTGGTGCTAATGAGTTGGATGATATCCAACATGAATGGCTAAAGAGAATCAGGCCATCTCATTTAATCTGTCGCCGTGACAACATCACTTATCTAGAGCCATATCTCCCGAGCAGATTTGCTCGGCAATTTGGTTACGACCAGTTGCATATAGGCAATGCAACGACGTATTTTGGTTATCAAGGAGGGTTGATTGATGGTGCCAGAGCTTGGCTATATTACATTGCCAAAGGTACAGGGGCTACCTTTTCTATGCCAGATCCGGTCAGCTATCGGAGAGGAGCTAGAATATTGGCGTCCTATGCCAGATTCTATGTATCAGCTAATACTTTTGATGAAAAATTTAGCATCTTAGGCAGAAGCTTTATTCATGTTGAAAAGAAATCAACCAAATCAGCCTTGCCTAGAGATTGTCATGACAAAGAAGATCCTCTGGCCACTGATGAAGTTGATGATGATGTTTTGGAGACTTTCTTCTCTGATGACCTTCATCAACCATTGTATGTACCCATCGGGAGTGCTGAAGAGAGTATATCTATTGATAATACCCCGAAGAGGAAGCGGGGTAAAAGTGCTGCTGGTCCTGCTGCAAAAAGAGCTACTCGAGTAGAGACTCGAAGTCGCGGAGGAATTACTATTCCAGGGAATTCTCCTGTGTCTAATCAAGTCAGAGATGTTGATGAAGCAGGTAGTGATCCAATAGACAATTATCCTACTGTTCCATTAACTAAAAGAATAGGAAGGAAAGTAATAGTTTCAAAAACTAAATCCGTAATTTGTTTGGATGCAGAGAGTCCTACCGATCGTGCTATGCGATTGGCTTCAGAAAAACAAGCTGCATTTGATTTTTCTGTAAAGACAGAACCTGTTGAAGAAGAGATTCCTGAACCTGCTGGGTCTTCCATGCCTTCTGATATAGGCTCAGTTCCACAAATGGCCGATGATGCACAGGAAATTAGTCAGCCTGCGGTAGAGGCCGAGCATCAGACTGAAACGGCTAATGACTTACTGATTTCGGAAGAATCAGTGAAGGAAGCCACTTCTCTCAATCCAATTGCTGAAGCTTCAGAGAGCGAACAAGTTGACTATGAACCGTCATCTCATTCTTCTGGAGAGGAAGACATGGAGATAGACGATGAATCACCGTCTAAAACACCAATTGATGCACTGAAGACCATTGGTCAACACTCAGGGTTGACACCAGAGCCGGAGAGGCATATAGAAGTTCAAGTTCCGAGTACTTCTGGGGCGGGAAGCAGTGAAATAAATCCCGTGTCAGAAAGTACCTTGAACAGACTAAGAGCCGGGCTGAATGATCCGAAGGAAACTGAATATGAACCAGCTCCAGGTAATATTTTATTCATCAAAGTTTTGTCTTGTCTCGACTTTATTGTCGTTTAATTTTGATCATGCTTCTTTTATTCCAACAGCTGTAGGAACTGCACCGGCTATGAGTTCTACTCAAGCCCCACTTGTTCAAACTGATGTGGGTGAGGGGAGTTCACATCTGTCGAGTTCTCCAAAAGCACTAACTTCAGCTCCAAGAATAGAGGCTCCTCCTGCTCCTTCCCTTACTATTACAACGACTCCCGGTTTTGATACAGGGATAGCAAAGATCATGGGGATGTATTCAGATATTATTTATTCGTATCTGGATACATTCTTAAGACGACTTATGAAAGATGAGACTATGCCCTTTTCGAGTCTTCGAGAAGCGACTAGTTTTCCACTTTCAGCTTTGAGACAGGCTGGTTATGGGACCCAGTGTGTCTTTTTTGAACATCTCCTGAATGATTTAGAAGCAAACATCCATAAATATTGGGAGATAAAAAAGGAGGATATTAATTCCCTGACTGCAGCTGAGATTGCTCAATTGGAGAATGAAGCTCAAGCTCAGCACATTGCTCTGACAGAATTCCTCGCTCAATCTTCCAAAGAGCTAATGGCGAAAGATGAAGAAATAATAAATACTCGTCAGAATATGGAGCGCCTAGAGAAAGATGAAGCGTCAAAAGCTGAAGAGCTTAGAAAGCTGAGGGAAGAGCTAGCTCGTATTCAGGAGCAAATTGCCTCCGTGGAAACAGAACAATCAGAGATTGCTACTAATCGTAAATCTGCAGCTGAACGCTATCAAGTTTTACAGCAAGAGCGAGAATTGATGCAAACCAATCAGATTGAAGAGACCAATCGCCGTAGCTCTATTATTGTGGAATATGACCAACGGATGATTGAAGCTGAAACAGCAGAGCGAATCAAGAAAGCTCATGAAGAAAAGATAAATAATGTAATCGTTCGTATTCAAGAGATCATTACTCCTCCTAAATAGTTCTTTTACATTTTTTATGTACTGAATTTTTGAAATCCAATTGTAATCAATATTTTGATTCTGATTAAAGAAATGAACATCTTGGCTTGATTTCAATTCTGTGGATGATATTTTTGTAGAAAACATGTTCAGAGGTAAATAATACATGACATATTTCAATAAAATAGAATATACAAATAAACTTTCTAACTCTATCATGATACTAAACCAAAGATAATTTTAGTTTAATAATGATTAGAGAAAACAGAATTCCGATATAAAGATATCTTTAGATTCTATTTTCCATGATCTTTGGATTCGGAAATCAAAAGACGAGATATCATTTTCATAGAATAGAAAATATGATACATACTGAGATAGAAAATTCAGAGGTAATATGGACATGATTTTCTATACAAGATCCTTATTAAATCCACTGGGGATCTAATAAAACAAAATATCAAATTCTCTGGGAAAATGATACATGGTAGAATATCAGTTTCCTCTGGGGATAACGATATCGAAATAACTTTTGTAGAGAAGAATTTTATATTTGCTGGGGAATGATGAAAATATTATACATAATATTTTTTAAGAATTTGCCATTGATAGGCATCATCATGACTTTTCCATCCATAGAGGCAAGTTGGTATGCTCCGTTAGAGAAGACTTTGTTCACTACGAATGGGCCTTCCCATTTCGCGTCAAATTTGCCTTTGCTCATATGTGTCATGGTCATAGGACATCTAACAGTAAGGACCAGTTCTCCCTTCTGATATGCTCTGACTTTGACTTTCCGGTTAAAAGCTTTTGAGATTCGAGCCTGATAAAGCTCGATATTTTGTTGAGCATACAATCGTTTTTTATCTAGAGCTTCCAATTCTTGAAGTCGAAGACGATCATTGTTTTCTGTTGTAAGTTCATTGGAGATTGCAATTCTCAGAGAAGGAATCTGGATCTCAAGGAGAAGAACAGCTTCACACCCATATACCAAAGAGAAAGGCGTATATCCGGTCGCATTGCGAATTGTGGTACGGTAGGCCCATAAACATTCACCAAGCTTCTCGCTCCAGTTGCGTTTGTTGGAAGAAACGAACTTTTTCAAGAGTTTGATGATTGTTTTATTGAAAGCTTCTGCCAATCCATTAGCTGTTGGATTATATGCTGTAGAAGCTAAATTATTAATCCGATGATCGTCGCAGAATCGAGTAAATTTCTGACTGACGAACTGCGATCCGTTATCATGGATAATACGTCGAGGAACACCAAATCGATAGATAACATGATGTTTGACGAAGTTGATAACACTAGAAGTTTTAACTTCAGATAACGGGATTGCTTCAGCCCATTTGGAAAAGTAATCGGTTATTGCTAGAATAAACCGATGTCCTCTTGATGATGGTGGGTTGATGGGACCAATAACGTCCATGCCCCAAGCTTCAAAGGGCCATGATGCCGCTGTTGGGTGTAAGAACTCTGACGGTTGATGGATAAAGTCTGTATGAATTTGACAGGCTTTACATTTTCGAGCATATTGAATAGCGTTAGCCACCATCGTGGGCCAATAATAACCCATACGTCGGATACGATCTTGAAGTTTAGGACCTGGTTGATGAGCTCCGCAAACACCATCATGTGCTTTACGGATAATCTGCTATGCTTCTTCACCAGCGATGCATCGGAGGAGAAGACCGTCGTAAGACCGACGATATAATGTCTTCGTCGTATGATTATAATAGAATCTGAGAGATCGACGCCGGATAGACGCTGCTTCACTTGGATTATCAGGAAGTATATCATACAAAACAAAGTCTAGAAACGGGCGTCTCCAGTCTTCAGTTATGGCTTCTATTTCATTAGAAAAGACATATTCCATAGTAGAATCAGAAGAAGACGAGGACATTTTGTCAAACTTTAATCCAGCATTAAGGTTGAGAGAATCTTTGTCTAGTTTGTGAGGAAAAGCCAAAGCCAAATTATTCTCAACACAGAATAGTTCTCGGTTATAAACCACTATCACTTGCTGACGTCTGATTGGTATAGCTAATACAGCAGCAAGATTAGCTAAAGCATCAGCTTCTGCATTATAGGCTCGTCGAACATGTTCAATAAAGAAACCTTCAAAAGATGAGGCTATAGAGAGTGCTGCTCGATGATAAGGTATCAAATCCTGATGACGAACTTCATACGTTCCTCTGATCTGATTGATGATAAGCTTGGAGTCTCCATAAACTTCCAAATATTAAATATCTAGATGTTTAGCAAGTTGAAGGCCAATGAGTAATGCATTGTATTCGGCTACATTGTTTGAACATGATTGATCTAGAGAATAAGCCCTCTGAATAGTTAATCCTTCTGGGAATACCAGAACAATCCCAACTCCAGCGACAATATCGCCGTTAGGACCTATTCTAGATGCTCCATTAAAGAATAGACGCCAGGTAGGAATTTCTTCAGAAATCAGATTTGAATCCAAGACTTATCAGGAATCTCATCATATAATTTAGAATCTTCTGGAATCGCATGAGCTGCCAGAAAATCAGCAAGAGCTTGTCCTTTAACTGACTTCTGAGGAATATAATGCATATCGTATTGAACTAACAAGATTCCCCAATTAGCTAGTCTGGAGTTGAGAATACCAGGTTTCTTCATCATAATCCCGATGGGATTCACTCTGGAAATGACGTGAATCGTTTGACCGATAATATAATGTCGCATTTTCTGAACAGCAAACATTAATGCTAAGCATTCTTTCTCGATTGGAGAATAACGCGGTTCAGCACCTGTCATTGTGCGACTGAGATAATAAATAGCCTGTTCATGGCCATCTTTATTTTTCTGGGCAAGTAATGCACCAAGAGAATGATCCATGGCTCGAACATATAGAAGGAATAGTATTCCCGAGACGGGAGGTACCAAAACTGGAGGGTTCATGAGATACTGTTTAATATCGTCAAATGCTTTTTGACATTTTTCGTTCCAAACGAAAGATACACCTTTCTTCAGAAGTTTGTTGAATGGTCTGCAGCGTCTTGATAAGTTGGAAATGAATCTCCTGATATAAGCAATTCTTCCTTGAAATCCTCGTAGCTCTTTTAAGGTGCGTGGATGACGCATCTCTTGAATGGCTTTGATCTTCTCGGGATCCACGTGTATACCTTTAGCGGTAATGACGAAGCCGAGAAATTTACCACTAGAGATGCCCAGGAAGGACTTAGTAGGGTTCATTTTAAGTTG
This sequence comes from Iris pallida, assembly GCA_029216955.1. Classification (NCBI taxonomy): domain Eukaryota; kingdom Viridiplantae; phylum Streptophyta; class Magnoliopsida; order Asparagales; family Iridaceae; genus Iris; species Iris pallida. The sequence continues at coordinate 4,072,784 of JANAVB010016199.1, read as the reverse complement.
ATGCTGACGCATTAAATCAAAGATAGTCTTCAAATCTTGGATGTGATCCTCCTTTTGTCGACTTTTGACTGCAATATCATCAACATAGCATTCGACTATTTTCGGAGATGTTCGCAGAATATAGTGCTCATTGCTCGCTGATATGTTGCCCCTGCATTCTTGAGACCAAACGGCATTACTGTATAACAGTATGTACCGATCGGCGTTCTGAAGGAAGTGTGTTTTTTATCATCTGGAAACATTTTGATCTGGTTGTATCCCGAATACCCATCCATAAATGACATTCGTTCGAAACCACATGTGTTGTCGATCATGACATCTGTAATTGGAAGAGGAAACTCGTCTTTAGGACAAGCCGTATTGAGATCGCGAAAGTCTATACAGACCCGGATCTTGCCAGTCTTTTTAAGGACAGGAACGATGTTAGCCACCCATTCAGGATGTTGTTCCTCTCGAATAAATCCAGAAGCCATAAGCTTGTTGACTTCAGCTTCAATTGCATCCATGATGTCTGGACGAAATCGTCGCTGTTGTTGTTTGACTGGTCTAGCATTTGGCATGATATTGAGTTTGTGTATTGCAATCTTTGGATCTAGTCCTGGCATATCCTCATAACTCCAGGCAAAGACATCGATATAATCACGAATAAGTTTGATCATTTCTTGCTTATCTGTTTCTGAAAGACTTTCACTGATGAATATTGGTTTAGGAGACCCTTCTTCACCAACATCAATTTGGATCAGTTTATCCTCAGTAGGAGGTTCCCTCTGCTCGAACCTGAATTCCCATTGATTATCTAATCTTTGAGCCCATTGTTCCGATTCGGGTGATATTTCAAAATCATCCTCATCTTCATCATTTTCTTGCGGGCCACCAACGGAGACCATATTGATGGATAAAATAGAGCGATGGAGATCGCCAATACTCGTGTCAGAATCCCAAGAGAGGGAATCAGAAGACTCAGATCGTTCGTCTTCATCGGATTTTGAATCTTCATGGACGATGTTGATAAAGGAGGTAGGAGCAATGTAACCTAAACCACATTTTGTCCTTTCGTATTTTAATGAAGGAATTCGAACATGCATTCTTCTTTCTTTTCCATTATTGAGACTGGTTCTAAAGTCATAACCCATATTCTTGATGATATTTTTAGATTATTGACAGTAGCGACGCAGTTGTAACCTTCCAGTATCGTCGTTTGTGTCATCTTCTTCCAAGTTAGGTGGATTCTGGGGTCCTTTATAAAAGAAGATTGGATTTTCTCCCTTCTTTCTAGCAGGGACCACGAAGTATGATTTTTGTATGGATTCCAATGATACGTCTGTATGAAGAGTTTGAACAACCCCTATAGTTAGTGACTCTAAGCTATCTAGCAATTGTAAATAACTTTGTACATGATTACAGACATCAATATACTGCAAAGGAGATGCTTCATTAATATTAGATACTGTATTTACAACAGAAGGCTGAGCCTTATCAGACTTAGTTAAATTAATGACAAAAGGGGAAGAGGAAGAACGATCAGAAGTTTTGTTTCGATTAAGATCGATAACAAAAGGCTCAGAAGAGGTGAGCTCCCTTGAAGAAGATCGTGGATAAGTCGTACGTCCACTGACTGGAATGACTAGAGTATCTGGTCTAGCCTGAGAAGGTGGAGGGGGAGTGGTACGTCCACTGACAGGAATTATCAGTGAACTTTGTGGAGCTTGGGAAGACAACACAGTAGTATGTCCACTGACAGGAATTATCAGTGAGCCTTGTGGAGCCTGGACAGGTGATGAAGTAGTACGTCCACTGACAGGAATTATCAGTGAGCCTTCTTCAGATGATTTAACAGACTGCGGAGGAGTGATATGCCCTTTTACAGGAATAACAAAAGTGCCAACTTTTGCTATCTCATCATCATTATCCATAGCTTGTAAGACTTATGAGTATTCATCTATGTACATGCGAGCGTCATTGAAGTAAGCTTCAACTCCTTTGAATGGATAGAGATCTGTAACCTCCTTTTGAACTTCTCCATTATCATCAACATATTTGAAGCACTGATGAAGAGTCGAAGGAACGACATTATGTTCATGCAAGAATGGTCTCCCCAATAGAGCATTGTATGAGCAACCATGATTGTCGATGATGTAAAAAGTAACTTTAGTGCGAAGATCGCCTATTTGAAATTTGAGGCGAATCTTGCCCAAAGGCTCGCTTTTTTCTTGATTAAATCCCAAGATGGTAGTGATAGTGCTGGAAAGACTATGCACAGGTATCTTCAGTGCATCTAGCATAGCTTTTGGCATAATACTGAGAGCGGATCCTGGATCAATCAGGAGACGATTAACTTTCATAGAATTAATATATCCTGTATGATATAAAGGACGGTCATGTCGATTATCCTCTAGCAGCATATCGTCCTGCGTAAAGGTAATGTTTGGAATAAATTCCAATATATTATGGCAATGAGAAACAGATTCTGTTTCCAACTTCTTGAGAAGAGTTAGGCAGGTTTCTGCTTGTAGCAGTGCTTCACTTAGAGTTTCTCGAGTCTCTTTAGAGAGGCGTAAGAGCTCGAAGATTGATAATTTAGGTGGGGTATTGGCTAGTTGAGCCAATATATCAAAATTATAAGGCTTTTCAAGTCCTGTAGGAGATGACTTCTTCAATGGTTTGTCGAAGCGGACTTGTTGTTTGCCTTTGTCAGCTGCTGTTGGTTTAGAAGGAACTGTCTCAACAGGAACATTTAAAGGCTCTTCAGTAGAGACTGGTGTTGGAGCTGTAACCGGAGGGACATCAGAAGTTTCTTCAGGAATTTCAGCATAATCTTTCAGATATATTTTTCCTGACCGAGTTCCAGCATGAACTTCAACTTCAGATTCTGGTTCAGGGTCTATGGAAACCATGTTGCAATTCTTTATCTTGCTCTTGGTTCTTTTATGTTTGATGAGAGCTTCATTCCAGAAACCAAGGCCAACACGAGATTGATTATGTCTCATGGTGATGGCTAAAGGTGCCCGGAGTCCCTTGCCTGAGTTCAAACCAGGAGCAGTGGCTAGATCATAACCCATCTTCGCCATCAATTTACGAGATTATGAACTGTATAGATGAAAAGCAGGCTTGTACTTATCTTCCAATTGAGGTACAGATTTTATCTCCGTAGGGAGTAAATTTCCTGCCAAGATGAAAGTAGAGGTTAGGTAAAAATTGGGTGTAAAACTAGAAGTCACATTGCATGACTTAGTCTTCCCGAGCTTCTTTTTAGATGAGAGAATCTTCCGAGGAGAAGAGGAAGACGTTTCAAACTCCGTCATTAAATCCGGGTGAATCCACATGATCTCTCCCTTCTTAGTTGTGACAGGAACAAGTCCGTCATTTTGTGCTGGTGGGATGTTTACAACTTCGAGAGTTGCTTTGGGGATAGGAACAATCCTACTTTCTACCATTAAGGGAGGGAAGTCACCGAACTGCATTGAAATTACATTTGCTGTGACTGTTTTGTCTTTGGGTGTTAGTGTCACAGCTCCTGATTTAATCATCTCTTGAATCTTCCCTTTTAGTACATAGCAAGACCGGATCGTATGACCCAGCATTCTATGATATGGACAATATTTTGGATGATCTGTCTTATTGGCTTCATCAGGCTTTTTAATTTCTGGCAATTGAATCTTATTACCTTTGAGCAAGCATTCAAAGATACCCTGAACATCGTCATCGTCAAAAGAATATTCTTCCTTCGGCCGAGGAGGTCTCTGTTGTTGATTTGTTGGAGCTGGAGTAGCTTGGGTAGTCTTTACCTCTTGACTACTGCTTTGGAGATTGACTTCAAGAGCTTCTTTCTCTTTGCGATTGTTAGGTCGAGTACTATTGCTAGCACTCTGATTTGATTCCTTGGGAGCCATTTGTACCCTCAGACCCTTGAAGGTTTCAGCACTGACCTCGGCAGCTTTGGTACTGACGATGAATGAAGGCCAATCTTGGAACTGAGTGGACCCTGTCCACATGCTGATAATTGGTAAGAGATTCGACTTGCAAGTGTCGATAGTAACAGCATCGGGAGTTCCGAGAGGCATTTTGAGGGCTTCTCTTCTGAATCTTTCAATGAAGTCCTCGGTGGTTTCATTATTTTTTTGTTTAATTCTTATGAGGGCTGACATGGTCATATCATTAAGCCCTTCATAGAATCGTTCAAGAAACATTTGCTTGAAACCGGCAAATGAGGTAATGCACCCGTCAGGGAGACTTCTATACCATTCATAAGCCGTTCCTTTGAGACATCCAACGAACACCCGAGTAAGGAGGGCGTCACTTGGTTGCAGTTGATCAGTCATTACTTCAAAGTGATTAATGAACTGACTTGGGGAGGTTGTCCCATCAAAGAAAGAGATGGTCGAAGGTTTATATTTTGGTGGATACGATACCTGCTTCCATTCTATTGGGTAAGGTTGCTTGATACCTAACCTTTGTAAGCCATCCTTCTGTTTGAATGCCTCGAATTGAGTTCGGAGATTCCTTAACTCTTCAGTAACAATTCCAGAAGATTGTGGAGTTGTAACTTGTTGAGTGTAATTGGGAGGAGGGACTGCAGCATATGTACCACCCCCAGCTCCAGACTGACTTGGAGTGGATTGTACAGGAACATTAGATTGTACCCCCGGAATAGTAGAGGGTTCCGGGTTTGGAACAACAGGAGTATTTAATACAACTGGAGGAGCTGTCTGTTGGACTTGCTGAGTTTGATGCTGAGCTTGCATAAGAGTGTGCATAGCATTCATTGTATCTGCCATAGCTCGCAACTGTTGTTCTAAGGAAGAAATCTTTTGTTCATGAGCTTCGGTGCTAGTTGAAGGTTCATGATTGCCCTCTGCCATGTAAGTAGTAATCATTCGAGGAATAGATGATGAAACAGTCTGTTCTGAATCATCACTGTGTGAGTCGGTATCTTTCCCGGGACTATTTACGGGAATCAATACTAGAAAATTGGATTCTCCAAGGAAGTCCTCTGTGATCTCCGGATTACCACTTGGATGAGAAGAAGAAGAGACTCTGGCCAAGGCTCCGGTCCTGGATCGGGTGTCGAGATAAACACCATCTTCAGAGTCTGATATAGTATCAGACCGTATGCTACCCCCAATATTTCTGGAGGTCATATTGACAGAAGCATAAAGAGGTTCATCTTCATCCAACATTGGTTCATATTGAATCCGTTCGAAAACAGATTGTCTTTTTGGTGAACAACAACACTGAATCACAACTCGAGGTTGGAAGTTGCAACCATGCTTTTCATGGCAAATATGAGCAATATCATAGCCTGATGGAGTGTCAATTCTCCGTTTATTTTGCAAATACTCCCGGAGATCTGTAGGAACAGATTGGGAAGTACTTGAAGATAGTTTCTGTGTAGAAACTTGTCTTTTGTTCTTCTGTCTTCTCGGTTCTTGAGTGTATAAAGACTGATTAATTTGAGCCACATAATTTTTGGCATATTCTGCATCAGGGTCTAATATACTTGTCTCAGTAGAACCGAGACGATTCTGATTAAGCTTGTTACGAAGATCCGTAGGAGATCTGACTTTGATATCAGTCTTGGATACTTGTAATTTGCTTTTCTCAGATCGAGAAATTTGGAGAGAAGGAAGATGGGTATTATTCCGACTGGGAGTCAGTAATAATCCATCTTTGGAGGAATTAGCCAAAAGACGTTTTCCTTTGTTTGATCTAGTAAGAGTACTAGTCAAATTAACTCCAGAGGTAAAGACCTTAGGAGTAGAGGAGTTGACTAAAGAGTCTTTCTCCTTGGTTGGCACAAGATGTGCAAGTTGAGGGGGAATCATTTGTATGTTCTGTGGAAGAGAACCCCCAGCTTGATTTTGAGAAACAGTCAAAGGACTGTATCTGTTAGCATACGCTGACTTCAGTTTGGACTTCTGGTCATACGCTGCCTTTTTATTAGCATAAACTGGCTTTGGCTTAACGTACGCTGCCTGGTGTTGGCTTTTGTACGCTGCCTTTGCCGTACGCTGCCCTTTAAATGCCATACGCTCAGAGTCATCAATGGCTAAAGAGCCGACTGCTGTCGTAAGAGTAGAGGGAGAATGGACTTTGACATGTCCAGAGATGGTTTTTCTTGTACACGCTGACTTGGTTAAAGAACCAACTTTATCAGCGTGACTAGGAGAAGCCACTGTTGCCGTGTTCAGAGAAGCCGAAGTGTGCTTAGTTGAAGTTGAAGACGTGTTCTTGTCAGCGTGAGAAGTGACAGAAACGTCTCGGGCTGTTGAAGAAGACTTAGGGACATAGACAGAGCGTCCCTTCTTCTTGGCAGCAGGAAGAGCGGAGAAAGTAGTTCGGCCCTCCTTCGCCTTGAGCATTTCTTCATAAGCAGATTGGTCGAATTGTACAACCATCGTCTTCTTCGTCAAGCCGATCGACGAAGTATCGCATTGAGTTGTTGCTATCTCGTTGGAGGAGACAGCTTTCCCCAGCAGAGTCGCCAATTTGTTTTCCATAAATAAATTCACTTTATTTATTTTGTATCTGAGAAAATTACAACTGTAGGAATCTAATCTAGAAGACGATTACTTTATCCCTTAGACGATACGATGAAGAAAACTCGAACTTTGAAGAACTTGGACAGCAACTGGGCAATCTCTCTGTTCTCTCTGCAATTGACTGTAGTCTCTGATAAAGATGAAGAAACTCTCTTTTATAGAGTTCAGGATAACTGTCCTTAAGCATACGCTCAGGTAGTTACTTGACGTGTGCATAACTGCAGGGACGCGTGGCAAATTCTGATGGAGACACATTAGCGTGCGGTTGAAAGTAGTGGAGCATATTCAGGAGAGATTGATGGCATGAATGCCACGTTGCATAACTTCTGAAGAAGTGGATAATTGAGTGCAGGACACGTGAGAACGTGTGTTAACTGTACGTTGAAAATCATTCTAGACACAACTGCTGTGATACGCTGCCTTAGAAGAAGAATCATACGCTAGCTTTTGAAGGCACATGTCTTGCATACGCTTACTTGGACAGCGTAGAACCATATAAAGCTGATACGCTCACATTATTGACAGGGAGTCGTATGGAAACTATACGCTCACTTGACAAGGAGCTGTATGGAATCCATACGCTCACTTGGTTGGCAAGGAGCCGTATGGAATCCATACGCTCACTTGGTTGGCAAGGAGTCGTATGGAATCCATACGCTCACTTGGTCGGCAAGAAGCCGTATGGAATCCATACGCTCACTTGGTTGAGTCATAAATAAGTAGACACGTGGCATGTTTGAATAAGTAGACACGTGGCTATCATCAATCTTCTTTGATACACCATATCTTCCAATAACTGACAAAATCTTCTCGAGCGTCGTGACTGCGGATATGATGGCTGAAAGACTGTCAAAACTGACAGTAATGATGGCTTTTACATTTATGAGAGATGCTGAGCTGTCCTCGTAAAAGACAAAACCGACTCTTCGAAAACCTATACGACGGCTAGTCTTCATTGGACAGCTGTCTTTACACGAAAGACGAAGTATCAGATTCCGCCTTTATTAAATACATGCTGTACTGTCATCTCAAGAAATATTAAAATATTCACTGAGCGTATGGCCTTGACTGAGCGTATGGCCTTGAGCGTATGACTTGGATTGAGCGTATGGCTTTGAGCGTATGACTTGGACTGAGTCTTATGTCAGCGTGTCATAATTTTCACACCCTACAACATTTTACCTTCTTCGTGTCCACAAGTCGGACACGATTTCGACACAGCAAACCCAATACTATTCTAAACCCTAAACCTAGCCTTCTGTTGACAGCCCGTCCCCGGCTACCTGTCCTAGACCCAATCCCAACCAAGTCGTCAACACCCCAATCACCACCACCGTCATCGCGGCCGCCCCTGGCCGCGACAACCACCACAGCCAACATGTTGGCTGACCGCCGAACCTTCGGCACCGCCATAGCCACGACCAACACTGGTCGACACTGCCACCAAATCCACAGCCATCCAAAACCCAGCCACCGCAATCTATGGTCGCCACCGCGGCACCGCACCGACCCAAGAAACTAACCACCACCATCACCACCTGCCATCACCGACGGAGCCGCCCATCACCTCTATCATCCGCCATACTCCCGGCAACCCGCAAACCCAACACAGCAGAACAAGAAGCAAAAGCCCTAAATTAGGGAATGCCCTTACCTCGTCGACCGGCTACCCCCGCCGTAGCTTGTGCGTCGTCCTCCACCAGCCCTCGCCGTCGCCCCCGCCTGGCAGCCGCCAGAGCGGTGAGCCCCGACCGCCTAACTCCAGCGACGCCCCCGTACCGACCCATTGGAACCCCTTCTCCCCTCTGGGAGATCCGCCGTGCGGTCTCCTTCCGCCGCGACCGAGCTTCCTCCTCTCCGGCCGGATTAGCCTCCGCGCGCCACCGCTTCACCCCTAGCCTCTGCGCCCTCGATCCCGCTCATCACCGCTGACCCTCCGACTTCCAACCCGCCGTTGCGCCGCCACGTACACGAGCCTCTCCGTCGAACCCTCTCTCAGCCTCATCCGCCAGCCCCCTTCTTTCCCCGGTCGACCACTCCCACGAGACCACCAGTAAGCCTCCGCCGTTTCCCTCTCCCCGTTCTCCGCGCCTTCCCCTTCCGCCGCCGCCTCGAAACCCTCTCCCGCCGACGAGCGCCAGATCGTACGCGCCACCGTTCGTTCTCCCCCTCACTTCTCTCTCTCTCCTCGCTGACTCATCCTCTCTCTCTCCCTCTACGGCTTTTCTTTTTGCTACTTCCAAGGAACCTCATTGGAAGAGGAAACCACAGCAGTGGTTTTTAATTTGATGAGTTTTATTTTTTATTTCTTTTTGTTGTTTTCTTTGTTTTGCTTTTTTTTGTCTTCTTCAGTTACTGTTTCTATTATTATTATTATTATTATTATTAGTTTTATGATTATTATTATTATTATTATTATTATTATTAACATTGTTATGATTATTATTATAGTAGTTTTCTCAAATGTATATATGCATTAATAATTTCAAGGGTAAATATAGATATGGGATGTGGTTAGTTCCATACCCTAAAATATAATTTTCCATGATTAGATAACTATCTATAAATATTTTGCTCATAAAATGAAGGTTTCAACTTATAAAATAAATTTTTCCTAGTACTTTTGAAATATTTATCCGAGAATATTTCTACTTACAAAAACATATTTTTACCCCGAAAATCCTAACCTTGACAAACTTCGAGTTTTTAGTTAAAGGGATCCTTTTATATATTTTTGGTATTATCTAAAAACATATTTTGACTAATAAAAATATAGTTTTCAATTATAATAAATATTTTTCCAAAATAGTTATTTAATTACTTTTCTTTAAATTCCAATTCTTGACCCTTGCTAGTCTTAATTCCACTTCTTGCAATTCTCGAACTTTTCTATATCATCCCTAACCAATTTGACTATTTCGGACTCAATGACACGATCCGTGCCACCACCCGAGGTCCCCATGTATAGTTGTTGCACCAAAGTCGCAGTTCATGCCAGCTTGATCCTCGCAGCACACCAGGCGTACTACCAGGCAAGACACCTTGCCATTTACTGTTTAATTATTCTAGCTCATATTTCATGCATTATTTATTTTCTTTATGCAAAATAAACTGTGATACATGGCATAACCTGTTAGAACTTACTGTTCTTTTATATTTTCTGCTGTGTATTATTTTCTTACAAATTAAACCTAGATTTAAGGGACCACCTTGTGTGTTGCATTCATTGGCCTTGACACGTTGTACCACGAAGTTGTGTCGCATGTAGAACACGGAAGTGCGTGATTGGCTGGCCACAAGTACGTACAAGCCGTGCGATAGGAATAACCGCTAATAGAGGTTGCATGCTAGTTTGACTTAGCGGTTATAGAGGTTTGTGTTGTGGATACAATGCAGTAGGCATTGGGCGAGTAGGACAATTCCTTAGCGTATGGGCTTCGATACACTTTCCTTTGTGACCCGGACTCTCCGCTAGAGATACGGGGTTGATGACCCAAGATTACTGACGGCCACTGACGATTCTGCGGAACGTCATGCTCTTACTGATGGGGCCTCTGGTGCCCAAGGGAGGACCATACCGATCCTATTCAGCCAGGGTCCATGCGCAGGAAGGACTGTTCTTAACTACATATCACTTAGAACTGTAGGCTACCTTATCCGTTAGGTATGAGTACTTTTGGTTTGGGTACTTGTATCTGACCGTGGCTTGGGACAATAACTTGTCGCGGATTAGTTTGTCACATCTTATCCTTGTTTGGTTGTAGGTGTGACTTACTACTTCCATGAGAAGGTATTGAACCTTGTTGGGGTCCGGATACCATATTGGATTCTTAGCATGGAAAGATACGTCACCGTGAATTAGTTTACCATCTCCTGTCCTTGTTTGGTTGGGGGGATGGTACGCTTGTTCAGTAGGTGCGTATTGGACCATGTTATAATTCGATTTACTTATTTATTTGAGCAATATTTATTCAGTTTATATGGCATGATATTATGTGTCTTGTTACGTCCCTTTGAGGACCTGGTTATCTCTCCAGGTGTGTGCTATTGTCTTTCGCAGGTGTTCTAGCTTTAGCCGTGATCATCGCTACTTCTTCGAGGATGATTGCATTTGGATCGTCTTCGCTTCGCCCGCCACTCATTCATTTTCCATGTATTTTATTTCCTTATTTTGTTGGTAGTGGATTTGTCTCCGCCCAACATATTGTATCAAGACAATTCACTATCTTTATATGATGTCTTTTATTTATTTATTTTGTGTGGATGAGATTAGTTATGGTTCTACTGCATTTTACAGCTTATGTATCCATACGAGGCCTATGTACTTCGTATGAATACAGCTGGCATGTCTACGTTCCTAGTCCTACGTATTTTGGGACTGGGGCGTTATATATTTTTGTGGTGGCCCATGCAGGTCTAGATAAATTGTTTGGTTACTTTACCGTACCAAGCAAGCCTGCGTATAGGATTAGAAGTTTAGGATCTCATCCACATACTTGACCTCTTTTCTTGATTTTATCTACCGTTTGACTCATCAATTGCATATTGCTTGCTTCCTTCCATCCCTATTCTTATCTTCCCTTCGTGCTTGCTAGAGATTGACCCTACTAGTTAGTTGTCCCAAGACGCCATTAGTTTAATTCTTTAAGTTGGGTAGACTACCTTATGACCTAGCAACCCCTCTGACCTAGTGACCTATATTAGCAAGCTTGTTTAGATCCTAGAATCTAGAGGACCTAACCCTTCTAGCCAACCAAGGACTTGGACAAGAAGACTATAGGACAACTGCATGACTTAGAATTATTCTACCATCTTTTAATCTAAATCTCTCGTACCTATGTTTTTACCACTTTGACTAATGTTGCAACTATAATCTAGTTTTGCAAACTCATCCATTTATCGAGTTTGTTCATGACTTATGCTATTGAGCGGCCGCTCACTAACATACTGTCTAATCAGAACTGGTGCATGATGGTCTGATCAACCGAGTGCACTTTGGTTCGCCTTTTTCATATATCAATCTACGTGGATGGGATGTAGTTGAACTTTCCCCTTAGAATTTCATCCACGACTGCCTTGACGATTCTTTGAAAAATATTCGGTCGTCCTTGAATCACGTATTCGTATTCGATAACGCCTCCTTCAAACTCTATATTGCTTTCGTCTTCACCTATTTTAGGAGGACGAAGGCGTTATACTAGAACTTCCTCTAGCCATCCTATCGCTTACGACCATATCGTATTATTTTTCTACGATCTAGATCGCGATTTCTTACGACATAATTTTGTGAAAACATTGTCATCATTGGATCCCCATTGATACCCTCTTGTGTCCTCTCACCCCCCACTAATTCTTAATTTCGAGGACAAAATTCTTTTAAGTTGGATAGGATGTAAAACCTCTAAATTTCTACTATTTTTTTATTTTATTAAATTTGCATGGATTTAAAAATTTTGTATTGTACGTCGCGTGGTCGTATTGTACGTCGCGTAGTCGTATTGTACGTCGCGTACGAAATTTTATTTTTCACAATTGCTCGACGAATGCGAATATGTGCGAGCGTACATATTTTAGAAAAGCGTTTTCTATTTTCGAAGTGATATATATAATAATTATTTTACCATTTTACCGAATTTCTAAGTTTGTTATTTTAAGCCTTCTCTTTCTAACATTTATTAATAATAAATTATATTTCATTGTATACTAGAAAGGTATAATTTTGTATAAATAATTATGCATACATATCTCAAAATTTATGTTTAATTTATCTTTAATTTATAATGTAATTTTCGAAGTTAATATTATTAGTATTTTTGGAAAGCATATTTTGAATTTATTGTGGCGATTTAAATCTTGCTTTGAATTTATAGATTTATTTAAATAGTAAAATATATTTAAAATTTGATTAGCCCATTTGATTTTTAAACTAAAATAATTTAATTTAAATTTGATTTTTATTTGGATTTGGATTGGATTAATTTTAAATTAAATTGCAAACTATCTACTATTGGGTTTAATTTACTCCTAATCCTTATCTTATTGGGAATTTCGACATCCTATAAATAGGAAGGTACTCCTCCAACCTTTAATTAATTTCTCCATAATTCACATCCACAAATATTTCTCCAACCCGTGCATCGTGTCCGTGCCCCTATATTTTCCCCTTTCACTATTTTATTTTTACATGTACATTTCACCTTCTTCGTGTCCACAAGTCGGATACGATTTCGACACAGCAAACCCAATACTATTCTAAACCCTAAACCTAGCCTTCTGTTGACAGCCCGTCCCCAGCTACCTGTCCTAGACCCAATCCCAACCAAGTCGTCAATAACCCAATCACCACCACCGTCATCGCGGCCGCCCCTGGCCGCGACAACCACCACATCCAACATCTTGGCTGACCGCCGAACCTTCGGCACCGCCATAGCCACGACCAACACTGGTCGACACCGCCACCAAATCCACAACCATCCGAAACCCAGCCACCGCAATCTATAGTCGCCGTCGCGGTACCGCCCCGACCCAAGAAACTAACTGCCACCATAACCACCTGCCATCACCGACGGAGCCGTCCATCACCTCTATCATCAGCCACACTCCCGGCAACCCGCAAACCCAACACAGCAGAACAAGAAGCAAAAGCCCTAAATTAGGGAATGCCCTTACCTCGTCGACCGGCTACCCCCGCCGTAGCTTGTGCGCCGTCCTCCACCAGCCCTCGCCGTCGCTCCCGCCTGGCCGCCGACAGAGCGGTGAGCCCCGACCGCCTAGCTCCAGCGACGCCCCCGCACCGACCCACTGGAACCCCCTCTCCCCTCCGGAAGATCCGCCGTGCGGTCTCCTTCCGCCGCTACCGAGCTTCCTCCTCTCCGGCCGGATTAGCCTCCGCGCGCTACCGCTTCACCCCTAGCCTCCGTGCCCTCGATCCCGCTCCTCACCGCTGACCCTCCGACTTCCAACCCGCCGTTGTGCCGCCGTTGCGCCGTCGCGTACACGAGCCTCTCCGTCGAACCCTCTCTCAGCCTCATCCGCCAGCCCCCTTCTTTCCCCGGTCGACCACTCCCACGAGACCACCAGTAAGCCTCCGCCGTTTCCCTCTCCCCGTTCTCCGCGCCTTCCCCTTCCGCCGCCGCCTCGAAACCCTCTCCCGCCGACGAGCGCCGGATCGCACGTGCCACCCTTCGTTCTCCCCCTCACTTCTTTCTCTCTCCTCGCTGACTCATCCTCTCTTTCTCCCTCTACGGCTTTTCTTTTTGCTACTTCCAAGGAACCTCATTAGAAGAGGAAACCACAGCAGTGGTTTTTAATTTGATGAGTTTTATTTTTTATTTATTTTTGTTGTTTTCTTTGTTTTTTTTTGTCTTCTTCAGTTACTGTTTCTATTATTATTATTATTATTATTATTATTAGTTTTATGATTATGATTATGATTATTATTATTATTATTATTATTATTATTATTAACATTGTTATGATTATTATTATAGTAGTTTTCTCAAATGTATATATGCATTAATAATTTCAAGGGTAAATATAGATATGGGATGGGGTTAGTTCCATACCCTAAAATATAATTTTCCATGATTAGATAACTATCTATAAATATTTTGCTCATAAAATGAAGGTTTCAACTTATAAAATAAATTTTTCCTAGTACTTTTGAAATATTTATCCGAGAATATTTCTACTTACAAAAACATATTTTTACCCCGAAAATCCTAACCTTGACAAACTTCGAGTTTTTAGTTAAAGTGATCCTTTTATATATTTTTGGTATTATCTAAAAACATATTTTGACTAATAAAAATATAGTTTTCAATTATAATAAATATTTTTCCAAAATAGTTATTTAATTACTTTTCTTTAAATTCCAATTCTTGACCCTTGCTAGTCTTAATTCCACTTCTTGCAATTCTCGGACTTTTCTATATCATCCCTAATCAATTTGACTATTCCGGACTCAATGACATGATCCGTGCCACCACCCGAGGTCCCCATGTATAGTTGTTGCACCAAAGTCGCAGTTCATGCCAGCTTGATCCTCGCAGCACACCAGGCGTACTACCAGGCAAGACACCTTGCCATTTGCTGTTTAATTATTCTAGCTCATATTTCATGCATTATTTATTTTCTTTATGCAAAATAAACTGTGATACATGGCATAACCTGTTAGAACTTACTGTTCTTTTATATTTTCTGCTGTGTATTATTTTCTTACAAATTAAACCTAGATTTAAGGGACCACCTTGTGTGTTGCATTCATTGGCCTTGACACGTTGTACCACGAAGTTGTGTCGTATGTAGAACACGGAAGTGCGTGATTGACTGGCCACCAGTACGTACAAGCCGTGCGATAGGAATAACCGCTAATAGAGGTTGCATACTAGTTTGACTTAGCGGTTATAGAGGTTTGTGTTGTGGATACAACGCAGTAGGCATTGGGCGGGGAGGACAATTCCTTAGCGTATGGGCTTCGATACACTTTCCTTTGTGACCCGAACTCTCCGCTGGAGATACGGGGTTGATGACCCAAGATTACTGACGGCTACTGACGATTCTGCGGAACGTCATGCTCTTACTGATGGGGCCTCTGGTGCCCAAGGGGGGACCATACCGATCCTATTCAGCCAGGGTCCATGCGCAGGAAGGACTGTTCTTAACTACATATCACTTAGAACTGTAGGCTACCTTATCCGTTAGGTATGAGTACTTTTGGTTTGGGTACTTGTATCTGACCGTGGCTTGGGACAATAATTGTCGCGGATTAGTTTGTCACATCTTGTCCTTGTTTGGTTGTAGGTGTGACTTACTACTTCGATGAGAAGGTATTGAACCTTGTTGGGGTCCGGATACCATATTGGATTCTTAGCATGGAAAGATACGTCACCGTGAATTAGTTTACCATCTCCTGTCCTTGTTTGGTTGGGAGGATGGTACGCTTGTTCAGTAGGTGCGTATTGGACCATGTTATAATTCGATTTACTTATTTATTTGAGCAATATTTATTCAGTTTATATGGCATGATATTATGTGTCTTGTTACGTCCCTCTGAGGACCTGGTTATCTCTCCAGGTGTGTGCTATTGTCTTTCGCAGGTGTTCTAGCTTTAGCCGTGATCATCGCTACTTCTTCGAGGATGATTGCATTTGGATCGTCTTCGCTTCGCCCGCCACTCATTCATTTTCCATGTATTTTATTTCCTTATTTTGTTGGTAGTGGATTTGTCTCCGTCCAACATATTGTATCAAGACAATTCACTATCTTTATATGATGTCTTTTATTCATTTATTTTGTGTGGATGAGATTAGTTATGGTTCTACTGCATTTTACATCTTATGTATCCATACGAGGCCTATGTACTTCGTATGAATACAGCTGGCATGTCTACGTTCCTAGTCCTACGTATTTTGGGACTGGAGCGTTACATGATGTTTAAAATAAGTCTATTTATAGACTAGATCC
>JANAVB010016199.1:4001780-4051780 GCA_029216955.1 Iris pallida | reverse complement strand
ATCTAGTCTAGGGCTGAACACACTACAAGGCAACGAATTAAATAATATTAAAATCACACCATTCTTAATAATATATTAAATTCCAAATAATATATATTAAATTCAATTAAATTCAAAATGACAAAAATACTCTCAAACTGGAAATGATAAATGAAATACCCTAATCACATGGCTAGGCTCTAGGTCAAGCTGTCTCTAGTGTTACACTAGCAAAATACCAAAATTACAAGTCATGGTTTAAATAGTTTAAAAATGATTAAAAATTACCAAAAATCATAATATGAAATAACTATCAATAAATAATAATTATAATTACAAATTTTCAAAATTACCCTCATCAAGAAAACTGGGTGTTACAATCCTACCCACCTTAGAAAAATTTCGTCCTCGAAATTAAGATGATCGCACCCCCTTGTAGGTCAACATAGTCAAGGGTCAATCACTAGTCAATTTCTCAACATCCAAGTACTTGGTCATCAGCTAGTTAACTTCTTAGGATTTTACCTATGCTAGCTACCTAAGTGTTGGCAACTAGAATTTAGCAAAAAGAGAAACTCTATAATAGGCTAGCTCTTAACTTTCCAATCCTATCAAGTTACCCATAACTAAGTACCTACAAGCTGAGCACACCAATCCCAAATACCACATATATATATGCTCAAGAACAACAACCCATCACGTATATCCTAAGTATATAATATATATATATATATATATATATATATATATATATATATATATATATATATATATATATATATATATATATATATATATATATATATATATATATATATATATGACTGATCAACCAAGGGTAAAAGTAGATTAAACTTATAAGTGACTGAATAGATGCTTAGAATTTAGGCTAAGGATGAATGGTCTGCATCATCAGTGTAGGCAAAAGAAAATAATGCTAAGGAGACTGAAATTATGAGCTAAAGGATGGAAATTTGGGTCCACTTGTATAGTCAAAGTGAAAGGAAACCTACATGGTGACTGAAACATGCCTCTAGATCAACCTGGCCTCTCCTCTATATCTGGCTGAACTAACTACATGCAGGACAGTGGTTTGAAGAAGTGAACCAGACTGGTGTACAGGGAATGCAATATGCAGTATACTGCAAATGAGTGCAGGCTACGTACCAATCAAAATACATTACATATATATACAAACTATATATATATTAACCGTCATCACCTCTACTCTACTCAGGGTCTAAAAATACACACTCCCTATCACATGCCTAGCACTCCAATGAAGGGGTCAGATACTGTAAGGTGTACTAGGACAGAACAGTGAACTATCCCAAGTGGTGAGTATAGGCCTCTAGTATGCATGATACTAACTCTCCAGATATGCAGAATATGGTAAGGGGTTGATGGTTTTATTGGCGAGTCAATAATTGGGGTCTGAACTATGGTCCAGTGAAACCTATGATGCAACATGGTAGGTAATGAAATTTGAGTGCAGTGAACAACTTGTACAAGTCTGAACCAAGGGGATAGGGTATCTAGTGAAGGGTCTGCACACTGCCTATAAAGGTTGATCAACCATGACTGAACTCTACACAAAGAGAAATTAACTAAAATAGAAAACTGAACCAAATATAGGCTAAATAACATGTCAATAATCCTATACAACAATGACCTATAGGTACCAACCAAACCTATATCTCATATGCCAATACCATCTACAATCTATATGTATATATAGACCTCTCAATCTTAGGTGAACTGCAACTATACTCAAGGATAGGCTCTGGTCATGGGTGTCTCACTGGAAAAAGGTAATGAAAGTAATAACAATCATGAAGGCTGTAAGGCATACTAACATCCTATATGTAAACTGGTTGGTATTATAAATAACAGGGAAATTATCTACAATGGGTTACTATTCTAATACCAATACTAACTATCATCTCTAGGGTACAGACACTCTACAAGTCATCACATCATTACACTATGAAAGAACTACATATGAATAAGCTATACAACTAAATATTCCTACTCCTAAGTTATTTGATGGAATACAATTTTAAAACAACAGAAGGGGTGTTTAAAAACCTTCTCAAGATATAATCTGATAATCATATACGTCTGTCCCAAATCATGTTACTCAGAGTCTTCGTCATACTAGTGAGCAAGGCTACGATAATCACAGAGTCCTTGACTAAGGCACATACCTCTAGAATCATGGTATTTAAAATTTTTGTATTGTCATACTTGGCAGCGAAAACCTTAAATTCCAACACCAGAGAAATACATCCTAAATCCGACTATATGTCCTCACTATGCCAGCAAATACGACTATCGAAGATTCTAGATCCCATAACTGAGGTGACCTAGCCCATATTATTTATCTTGGTAGAAAATTGAATCGACAATGAATACCAAGAATCAGATTTATCTACGAACAAGAACGATAAGCAAGATCTGTTGGAACTGAATTTCAAGATGGTTAAAATATGGTAAGGAACGAAATGGAGATGGACAGAACCTGCGATAAGCTCTCCTACCGCCTGCACTCTCAGCTGCCATAGCGTAAGCTCACCCCTGCTGGCCTCCTCCAGCCCAATGCTGTCCAAATCTCTACGGCTGAGTCTGAAAGGGTAATCCCTCCTGCTGGCTCACCGGAGCCCTCACTCATGCTCTCTGAGTCATTGTTGTCTGGCTCCTGGGATACTCCCTATACCGATGCTCTGCTGAACCACAAAGTAAACACCTACCAAGCCTCATCCTGCAGTCGTTCCACCAATGGCCTGCCTTCTTGCAGAAGTTGCACCTAGCATCCTGCTGCTGTCTGGATGCATGGTGGAAATATACACGTCTCTGACCCTGAAGGTGCTGCTGAACAGGCCTCTGCTGATACTTATGCTGAATCTGGCCTCCCAGTGGCCGAACAGCCACCAGCTCTACTGTCGCCCTGACCAACTGGTGGGTATCGTGTACGCTCTGTCGGAGATCAGCAGACTAACTCTGCTGCATCTGCTGTTGAGTCTCCAGGAATTGCTGGAAAAGGGTAAACATCTGAGCCACTGCCCCTGAAGGTAACTACTGTTGGAATGTATCCAGAATAACGGAGAAAGACCTCCGGACAGGTGGAGGTACACTCCCAAAAGCTGTAGATGCTCCCACATGAGCAGAAATAGGAGGTGCTGTGGTCCCAGCATCCTCAATCGGGCGAGGGGTGGTAGACCTCTCACCAGCGTCTACTGGGCCAAAGCGATGCGATCGTGTCTCAACCATCCTGGAGACACAGATCAAACAAGAACTAATTACTGAGAATGAGTCGAAATATCAAATGATGATAGTTAAAAAATTCAAGGGAAGACGATAAGTAGCAAATTTAGATAAAAGGAATCTGATAAGGAGTTTTTCCTAGTGTGATTGAGTACCCTAAAAAATATCCTAATCCTACTGCAGGCTGTAGTGATACTCTAGTTCGAATACCACTACATAAACCTGACCTGCATGGGCCACCACTAAAAACGTGTCACGACCTGCACCCTAGAGTAAGGGCACGAGACATGGGTACGTCCAGCCTACGCCGCAGTGTCGGCGGTAGAACGCTGTCCTAGGTCAACATCTAACAATATAAAGGTACATGTAGAGCATATACACTCCGAATGGAGGTAACATAGCAATACAGTCTCAATCACATCTAAGGTAGAGCATGATAAATGATAGATAGAACAGAATACAATCCACAGAGAATACAATCCAGATAAGTCTAAGTGTCTAAATAAATACATATCCCAAAATACAACTCAGAATCTCAATACAGTTATCCAGAAAAGATAATGAAAGACATCATAATCTAGGGGAGTGTCATCCACTGCTAGTGGGTCCTGCTGCTAGTCCAGGTCATAAAAATCCTCTAGGGTCGTACGTAATAAGTAGGGCAGAACGCCTCAGCCTCGTCCTCTGTAATATTTTCAACAGGTCCAGTCAGGACAGGAGCGAGCACAGTACATCTCAACAAAATCATAACAGGTTAGGAAATATAAACATGCTAGAGAGTAAGATACAGGAAACTGAATAACAACATGATGTAAAAAGAGAGACTGTAAGTAAATAGCTACAATATATAGATAACTATCAGTGACTAGTGATTCAGAGCACAAGATGGTTATGTAAACGGCACGATGTTGCACACGAGTAATCTAAAGAGGTTGCACACGAGTAATCTACTGGATTGATTACATAACCACTTCTACTCCCCCGCCCCAATCAATACACAAGGATCTAGCCAAGTTATGTTATCGTACACGAAGTATAGTCGTACACGAAGATCATGTGAGCACATGAGTGTACACGATTTCATACGATTTACACACGAAAAGCACGAACATAAGGAGTACACGATGCTCATGATAAAGTACACGAACACGAAATACCCGATGTATCCGCTAAGGGGATAACATCGCACGACAAGATCCATATAGTACTAATCCGTGTTTCCAATGTGTCAGCATCATATAAAGTAATCTAAAGCAGGAAATATACTCCTAAGCAGGATATGAAATGATCAGAGAATGTACTCGCCTGTATCCTGAGTATCTGTAGAGTATCTACTGTCCGAGGAGTGGTGTCTGTCTCCTATAGAACAGTACAAGTCACTATAAGTCTAAAATAATAATTAGATGCATTACAATGCATTCTATATGAATCTAGGTCAATCTAAACCAAAGTCAACTCTTGGTCAACTCTGGTCAACCCTAGAAGTCAAACTAGGTCAAACCTAAGTCAAACATGTCTATACTAGTCTAACTAGTCTATTCTAGTAAGCCCACACCACATCTAGGCTTTACAAGTCTAACTAGACACTCACTATGCATACAGTCACACCCATAGACAATGAGTCCTAGGCTATAGGCTATATCATGCCTATATACCAAACCTCATATCACATATACACATATCAATATATGTATCTAAT
This sequence comes from Iris pallida, assembly GCA_029216955.1. Lineage (NCBI taxonomy): Eukaryota > Viridiplantae > Streptophyta > Magnoliopsida > Asparagales > Iridaceae > Iris > Iris pallida. Next base: position 4,046,838 of record JANAVB010016199.1, on the reverse strand, counting down.
ATAAAATAGTACACACATTATAATATATAGGATACAAGAGTATGTGCATCATACACACACACACACACACACAGATAGGACGTCAAAGCGTACTGCTTTCTGTTTCCCTTTCTCAACCACAGATGGTTTAGAAGGTCTTGCCTCAGTAGGAACAGAAGATGATTGAGCAGGTAGTATTTCAGCAACATCCTCTGCTTCTTTAGAAGATCCCTCATAATCTTTGTGGTACTCTTTCCCATATCTCGTACCAGCAAAGGTTTCTTCTTCAGACTCAGGAGAATGAAGTACCATATTACAGGTTTTATTCTTCTTTCCCTTAGTATTCTTCTTGCGAGGATTTTTATGAGGGACTTCAAACCCCAATCCAATAGTAGATTTTTGACTTTGAAGCCTTCCGCCTTTTGAAAGTTATAACCCATCTTTTTCATGAGATGGATTGATTATTGACTGTACAAATGAGTAGGTAGCGTGTCACGACCCGTACCCAGTGTAAGGACACAAGAAGTAACGAACGCCCAGCCTATGCCGCAGTGTCGGCGATCGAACGCTGTCCTGAGTCACAGTATCTAACACAATCTAAAATGAACTCCGAATAGAGAGTAAAATAATAAGTAACTCAATCAAAATACTAAGGTGGAATAGAAGAAAGAATCTCAAGAGAGTCACATATAAATAGTCTAGGTGTAAACCACCAGAATAAATCTCAAGTACAACTCATAAAGTCTCGAAAAGAAAAATACAAATAAAATACTAAGTCTCAGCTAGACTATAGGCAAGTCCTCAGCGACTGTGGGATCCTCCTGTGGGTCCACGTCGACAGTGTCATCTAAGCTAATGCCACAATAAGTAGGACAGTACTCCTCATCATCACCTGTAAAATTTTTAACATGCCCAGTCAGGACAGAACGAGCACATATCTCTCACAACAGTTCATATCAGGAATGGACATATAAAGCAAGCTATAGAAAACTATACATGAATCGCTGTAAAGAGAAATCAACAAGAGAGAAGATATAAGCTGAGATATAATATGATAAATAGAGAATGTAACCTTCTACGTGAATCAGAGTATAAATTGGTTATGTAAACAGCTTGGGTTGCACATGGATACAGCTATGGAATGCACATCTATACCTACTGGGGATAATGATCACATAACCAACTACACTCTCCCTGCCCCCAACCAATAATGTTATTGCACATGGATAACAACTACTATATACATAGAACTCATATGGTCATGAGTGTTCATGAATAACATATGAGTGCACATAGATAAATATGTATACATGGAATACAAAATGGCCATGATAAAGTACATGAATATGACATACTCGATGTATCCGAGGGGATAACATCGCATGGAAAGATTCAGAGGGTACTAATTCGTGTGAACATCGTGTCAACATCAAGTATACTAGTCTATAACAAGAGAACATATCCAAAGAAGTATAAAAAGATCAGAGAATATACTCGCATGGCAATCCGAACTGCTGATGATGAAAAGTGACTGGACTGGAGTAATAAGATCCTATTTAAAACAACCATATGTCATAATACAGTCTAAATATCATAAGGAAAACCTTTAATACAAATTCTACATAATTTGGGTCAATCTAAGTCAAAGTCAACCTTGGGTCAACTTTGGTCAACCAGACTAGTCAAACTAGGTCAAAGTTAGGTCAACTAACCTATAAGTCAAATTTGAGGTCACTACTAGTCCTAGTATTGACTTTAGGTGTTGAGTTGATGTGATCTTAGGTTTCCAAGGGAGCATAATCCTAACAACCAATGTAATTCACATAATACTACCCTAACTCACAATACCCTATGTCTAATACCCATACCTTAGACTAACATCTACTAAAACTCTAGGCTAGGATATCTCTTAGAAAATTTCTAGTTTAAACAAGGTAATCTCAAATTCCTAAATCCTCACAACTCAACCCAATGTACCCTCACACTTGGACACATGCACTTAGGCATGCTTGCTGCTACTGCCACTGTAGTTGCCTACTATTGCAGCAACTGCTGCCATACAGCATGCTATTGCTGCTGCAGTTGCAGGCCTAACTGCAACTGCTACTGCAGTTGCTACTGCAGTTAGCCTACTCCCCAAATCCTTCATCACAAAATACCCCCATACCAATTCAGCCTACTCTAGACAACCTGTAAACTCAACTAATTCCAATAATACCTACTCTCTAAAACCTATCTTGACATTAACTGAAATCAATCCTAAATCAATGATCAACCTACCAACCAAATATTTGTTATAGGAATTTACCTATCTCACATGATACCCTATCTTGTTACATACTTAAATAACCCTATGCCAACCCAACTCGAACACAACCCTCTCTACTATGCAAACTAGTAGGTATCTCCTAGATATGATAATATAGGATCTACAGGTTTTGGTTTACACAGAATTTTACATCGAAAATTATGATGGAAACAAAACTGAAACAGGAAATTGGAACTCAAAGCCCGATACTCAACCCGATATCTAACATGACCCAAAACCGTTCGAAAACCTAATGATATTCAAAACTAATGGTTGGTAAAGTGTCATATACGTATAACCATACTACCCAAGTATTATCGTGTCCAGAGAATAGGACACGATGTGTCCACGGTCTCAGAATCATGTGCACGCACCCGCACAGACTGTGTCTCGTACGGCCAGTCCACGAGTTCGTAGACACGACACAGAGCACGAACACCCACGTGCTCGTGCACAAGTGTTCGCCACGTGTGTGGCTACATGTCAGCCACCCTGTCATGTGTCTATGACGCGTGTACGTGCGACACGACACCCGTATCAGACGCCAAAACTGGCCGCGCACGTGACAGTACAAAACCCGTGCCGTGTCAATTTCTCTCTCGACTCTCTACGAAACCTAACCAAACTTGTTGGGCATCATGACAGACATTGCCCCTACCCACAACCCAAAAATCACGTGTCGAGTTGCTGTGTCCAGCGAGAACGGACACAGCAGCAGCAGGACACACGCACTCCTCGTACAGTGCGTGCGTGTCCAATTTTGGACACGGATACGTGTCAAATCATTCACAAAACTAGGATTTAGGCATCCCTACATCTAGGGCTAACAGAATATGTAAAAAGATTCGAATAATAATAACTTTCAATTCTTTGGGTAATTCTATCGAACACCCTAAACCCTACTCCGATACGTGTCCGAAACGCCTATCAAACAGACACAAAATTTCACCAAACTACATGGGCGGGTCGAGGGTACCTAGATGCATTCTATCATGAAGAAAAATCAGAAAAAACTATAGTGTTTAGGTGTTTACCTATCGAGAGTTGAAATCTCAATGAAACGGACTCCTCGAACAATGAGACGACCAGTTTTCACTGAGCAAACGCCTCCAACTCCTTGCTAGCAATGCTCCAGCAAGTTCTTCTCCTTTCCACGATCACAACGCACTTCGTTTGAGGTGAAATGGAGGTCGGATGAGAAAGTTAGGGTTTTGGAGAGTTGGAAACTAGGGTTTTGTAAAAGGGGTGTTAAAACCAATGCAAATGTTTATATAGGGAGGGGGTTTCCTGATTTGGCCGGCCATGCTAATCCTTCTAGGGTTAGGGCTGGTTCATGGGCCCCTCTTCTCTATCTATATTGAGTTTAAGCCCACTAACAAAAAGGCTTAAAAGGCCAATTAATTAAATAGCCTAAAAAGGGTCAGTTGGCTTTCTAAATTGGACCAAAGCCTAATATAAATTTCTAATTAGCTAAATGATCATCATATGTCATGGGTAGCCTCTAATATGGATTATCTAAGGTTACACCAAATGCTAAATCAAACACAAGCCAATAGTATCTAGAAAATCACAAAATGACTAAAATGACTTAAATACCCTTATTTCCAAAAAAGTGGGTGCTACAAGTCTACCCTCCTTAAAAATAATTTCGTCCTCAAAACTAAAGGCAAGCTGCATAAGTAGGAAGGATAGAAATTATACCTCACAACTAAAAAAGATAAGGGTACTGCTCGCGCATCTCATCCTCCCTCTCCCAAGTAGACTCACCGGGGGAGTGATACCTCCATGCTACACGAACTAATGGTATCGTCTGGTTCCTCAACACCTTCTCCTGTCGATCCAGAATCTCCACAGGCTGCTCTAGATAACTGAGAGTAGGTCCCACCTCAATCTCAGAATGGTCCAGTACATGGCTAGGATCTGCCACATACCGTCTCAACTGCGATACGTGGAATACATTGTGGACTCCCGCTAAGGAAGAAGGTAGGTCCAGTCTGTATGACACGTCGCCGACCCTTCTGCTAATAACGAAAGGTCCGACGTAGCGTGGGCTAAGCTTTCCTCCTCCACCGAAATGAATAGTGCCTCGAGTCGGTGAAATCCTCAAGAATACCATATCTCTAACCTCAAACTACAAAGGTCTTCGGTGGCTGTCGGCCCAATGCCGCTGTCTGTCCTGTGCCACACAAAGTCGATCCCTGATGAGCTTCACCTTCTCGGCTGCATCAACAACCATCTTCGGTCCCAATAAAGCTCGTTCTCCAATGTCATCCAAAGACAAGGGAGTACGACATCTACGTCCGTACAAGGCCTCGAATGGTGACATCTCAATACTGGCTTGGAAGCTGTTATTGTATGCAAACTCCACTAAATGCAAATGGTCCTCCCAAGAACCTCCAAAATCTAGGACACAAGTCCGCAGCATGTCCTCGAGAGTCTGAATAGTCCTCTCCGACTGTCCGTCCGTCTGAGGGTGGTATGCAGTACTGAATTTGAGCTGAGTGCCCAAACTAGTCTGCAAACTCTGCCAGAAATGGGAAGTAAAGCGACTATCCCGATCCGAGACAATGCTCACCGGAACTCCCTGTATCCTGAAAATCTGCCGCATATACAACTTCGCTAGCTTTTCCGTAGACGTCCCCACTTTAAATGGCAAAAAGTGGGCCGATTTGGTCAACCTGTCCACGATGACCCAAATCACGTCTTTTCCTCCTGGTATACGCGACAATCCCGAAACAAAATCTATCGTGATGTGCTCCCACTTCCACTCCGAAATGGACAATGGCTGCAATAGTCTTCCTGGCCTCTGTCTCTTCGCCTTAACTTGCTGGCAGACTAGGCACCTGGCTACGATGCATGCTACCTCCCGCTTTATCCCATACCACCATACATGCTCCTTCAAGTCTCTATACATCTTGTTGGCACCTGGATGTATAGTGTACTGAGAGCGATGGGCCTCCTGCATAACCTGCTCCTGAAGCTCTCCGCTAGGCACACACAGTCTGGAACCGTGTCTCAACGTACTGTTCTCCGCAATGACGAACTCCATATCTGCCAATCATGCTCGAACCTGCTCTCGAATACACCGCAGAGTAACATCGTCGAACTGAGCTGACTTGATCCTCTCTATCAAGTCTGACTGAATCTGCAGGCCCCATATCTGTATCTGAACTCCTGGCACGATCACCTTAATCCCCAACTCTCAAAATCTACTAATAGATGATGATCCATCGTCAAGCACATAGCTACCGGATACCTACTCAAGGCATCGGCAACCACATTGGCCTTCCCTGAATGGTACTGCAATGAAATATCGAAGTCCTTCATCAACTCCAACCATCTGCGCTGCCTCATGTTGAGCTCTTTCTGTGTAAACACATACTTCAAGCTCTTGTGGTCTGTGAAGATTTCCACACGCTCTCCGTATAGATAGTGCTTCCACAACTTTAGAGCAAAGATAACCGCCGCCAACTCCAAGTCATGGGTAGGGTAGTTCTTCTCATGCGGACGTAACTGCCAGGATGCATAGGCAATCACCTTCCCATGCTGCTACAAAACACAACCCAAACCCTTCCCTGAGGCGTCACTGTAGATAGTGAACCCGTCTGATCCTGATGGCAATGTCAAAATCGGGGCTGTCGTCAGTCGCTTTTTCAGCTCATCAAAAGCAACCTGACACTCCTCTGACCAGACAACTCTGCGTCCTTCTGGGTCAGCCTAGTCAATGGCTCTGCAATTCGGGAGAAATCCTGAACGAACCTCCTGTAGTATCCCGCCAATCCCAGAAAGCTTCTGATCTCTGCAACTGAACTCGGTGCTGTCCACGCCTCTGATCTTCTTCGGGTCGACTGAGATCCCATCTTCGGTCACCACATGACCTAAGAAATTAACTCGATCCAAAAATAACTCACACTTCGAGAGCTTGCCGTACAGCTGCTCCTTCCTGAAAGTCTCCAGAACTACTCTCAAATGCTCCTCATGCTCCTCTGGGGTCTTCGAGTACACTAAAATATCATCGATGAACACCACTACGAACTTGTCCAAGTACTGGTGGAACACATTGTTCATCAAGTTCATGAACACCGCCGAGGCGTTAGTTAACCCAAACGGCATTACCATGAACTCAAACTGGCTGTACCGAGTCCTGAAAGCTGTCTTCGAAATATCCTCCTTCTTTACCTTCACTTGATGATATCCTGACCTCAGATCAATCTTGGAAAATACCTTCGCTCCGCTCAGCTGATCGAACAAGTCATCGATCATCGGCAGTGGGTACTTGTTCTTGATCGTGAGGCTGTTGAGTGTCCTGTAGTCGATACACATCCGTACCGACCTATCCTTCTTCGGTACAAAGAGTACTGGCACACCCCATAGTGAAGAACTCGATCGAATGAAGTCCTTGTCCTGCAACTCATCCACCTGTTTCTTCAGCTCCACAAGCTCACTATTATTCACTCTATAGACATGCTGAGATATCGGCTCTGCGTCGGGTATCAAATCTATAGAGAACTCTACATCCCTGTCCGGAGGCAACCCTGGCAACTCCTCCGGAAACACATCCATAAACTCAGCTATTAGTGGATGTGGCACACTCTGCTCCTCTGCTGAAGCTCCGCAGAAAACTTCGCTGCTCTGCTCTAATTTCCGCCTGGTGAACTCGAACTCTGGCTCTCCTGGCATGCTGAAAAGAACTCTACCCCCGCGGTAATCTATACTGGCGTGGTGCCTTCTCAACCAATCCATACCGAGTACAATATCGTAGTTCGGTAATGGCATCACGAGCAGACTCACATCCAGTTTTCGGCCTCCCAAAACTACTCTCCGATCCTTACAAACCTCATTAACGAGGATAATACCACCCGCAGTCGTGATCTTGCAAGTCCTAGGCAAAGGTTCAGAAGAAAGATGGTGTCTAATGGCAAAAGATACAGACACGAAGCTATGGGAAGCACCCGAATCAAATAATGCGAATACGGGAAAAGAGTCGATAAGAACAGAACCTGCTATTAGATCGCCTACTGCCTCGGTATCCTCCGCTGCCATGGCAAAAGCTCGCCCCTACTGGCTTCCTCTGGCCTGCTGCTGATGCTGAACAAACTTCTGCTGCTGAGTCGGTAAGGGTCCCCTCTGCTGCTCCACTGGTGCCTTGGTCCCTGCTCCCTGTCCTTTACGCCCGAAAGCCTGAGGACAGTCCATCAACTGATGCTCTGATGAACCACAGAGTAGGCACTTGCCTAGCCTCTTCCTACACTCACTCCACCTATGCCCTGGCTTCTTACAGAAGTTACAAGTGGTAGCCTGCTGCTGTCTCGGTCCTGCTGACCCTGTCTCTGCTGTGCTTGCTGGAATGGCCTCTGCTGCTGGAAGGACCTCTGCTGATGCTGCTGCTGAAAATGGGGCTTCTTGGCTGGTCCTCCACTGCCACTGGCTGTATGGAAATCACGACCTCTCTTCTGCTTCAGCTCCAGATCGTCTTCTGCTACCATGGCTTCCATCAAAATCTCCTCAAATGTAGCATTCCTGTTGCTCTTGGTTAAGGACTTAACTTCCTTAACCAAACCCTTCCTGAATCTCCTAGCCTTCGCTGTCTCACTAAGGCCCTCCACAAATCTGTCCAGGTGGCAGAACTCTCCGGCGTACTCCTCTACAGTCTGGTTCCCCTGAACCAGGTTCTCAAACTGCGTCTCCAACGCGCCAAGTACAGTATCGGGGAAGAACTTCTCTTTGAAAAGCTTCTTGAAAGCCTCCGAAGTTTGCCCCATACTACCAACCCTGGGGTCGGTCTGGTACCAAGTGCGGGCAAGGTCCTGCATCATACTTCCTGCTGCTTCCACCTGGAGTCTAGCCGATATCTCTACGAGACAAAAAATCTCCTCTATGTGCTCGATCCAGTCGTCCGCGTAAAGGATACCCTCCGTACCCTTGAAGTCCCACGGCATCATCTTCTGGAACTCCTGAATAACTGGAGTCCTCGGCTGGTATGGCTGAATCTGCCCTCCTTGGGGTGGGGCAGTTGCCCTCTCCACTGCCACCATCGCTAATTGGTGAGCATTATCAATGCCCTGCCTCATGTCATCTGACTGGCGTCGCTGCATCTCCATCATCTGCTGTATGAGAGTGAAACACTATGCCGCATCAATTGTCCCCTGGGGCGGTAGTGGTAGCATCCCCTGTACTTTTAGGGTAGTCCCCAGAACTGGTGGAGAAGCACCCCCAAAAGTAGCAGATGGGCCCACCTGAGCTGGAATAAGAGGCACTGTGGTCCCTGGAACCTGCTGGGTCGGACGAGAAGTAGCCGACCTCTCAGCGGTATCCCTGGAGCCAGAGCGCTGTGATCGTGTCTCCACCATCCTGAAGACAGATCAAACAAGGAATTAATTACTGAAAAAGAAGCGAATTTATCAAAGAAGGACAATTGTTTTCAAAAGGAGACAATTAACAGCAAGAATTGATAATAGTTTTTCCTAATGTGATTGAGTACCTTAACTTATCCTATATCCTACTACAGACTGTAATGATACTCTAATTCAAGTACCACTACGAATCACACTAGTTGTGATTCTGAATGACCTGCATGGACCACCACTAAAAATGTGTCATGACCCGCACCCAGTGTAAGGGCACGAGAAGTGACGAACGCCCAACCTACGCCGCAGTGTCGGCGGTCGAACGCTGTCCTGAGTCACATTATCTAACACAGTCTAAAATAAACTCCGAATAGAGAGTAAAATAATAAGAAACTCAATCACAATACTAAGGTGGAATAGAAGAAAGAATCTCAAGAGAGTCACATATAAATAGTCTAGGTGTAAACCACCAGAATAAATCTCAAGTACAACTCATAAAGTCTCGAACAGAAAAATACAAATAAAGTACTAAGTCTCAGCTAGACTATAGGCAAGTCCTTAGCGACTGTGGGATCCTCCTGTGGGTCCACGTCGACAGTGTCATCTAAGCCAATGCCATAATAAGTAGGACAGTATTCCTCATCATCACCTGTAAAATTTTCAACATGCCCAGTCAGGACGGAACGAGTACATATCTCTCACAACAGTTCATATCAGGAATGGACATATAAAGCAAGCTATAAAAAACTATACATGAATCGCTGTAAAGAGAAATCAACAAGAAAGAAGATATAAGCTGAGATATAATATGATAAATAGAGAATGTAACCTTCTACGTGAATCAGAGCATGAATTGGTTACGTAAACAGCTTGGGTTGCACATGGATACAGCTATGGAATGCACATGGATACCTACTGGGGATAATGATCACATAACCAACTACACTCTCCCTGTCCCCAACCAATACACAAGGATCAAAGCATGTTATGTTATTGCACATGGATAACAACTACTGTATACATGGAACTCATATGGTCATGAGTGTACATGAATAACATATGAGTACACATGGATAAATATGAATACATGGAATACATAATGGCCATGATAAAGTACATAAACATGACATACTCGATGTATCCGAGGGGATAACATCGCATGGAAAGATCCAGAGGGTACTAATCCGTGTGAACATCATGTCAGCATCAAGTATACTAGTCTATAATAAGAGAACATATCCAAAGATGTAAGAAAAGATCAGAGAATGTACTCGCCTGGCAATCCGAACTGCTGATGATGAAAAGTGACTGGACTGGAGTAATAAGATCCTATTTAAAACAACCACATGTCATAATACAGTCTAAATATCATAAGGAAAACTTTCAATGCAAATTCTACATGATTTAGGTCAATCTAAGTCAAAGTCAACCTTGGGTCATCTTTGGTCAACCAGACTAGTCAAACTAGGTCAAAGTTAGGTCAACTAACCTATAAGTCAAATTTTAGGTCACTACTAGTCCTAGTATTGATTTTGGGTGTTGAGTTGGTGTGATCTTAGGTTTCCAAGGGAGCATAATCCTAACAACCAATGTAATTCATATAATACTACCCTAACTCACAATACCCTATGTCTAATACCCATACCTTAGACTAACATCTACTAAAACTCTAGGCTAGGATATCTCTTAGAAATTTTCTAGTTTAAACAAGGTAATCTCAAATTCCTAAATCCTCACAACTCAACCCAATGTACCCTCACACTTGGACACATGCACTTAGGCATGCTTGCTGCTACTGCCACTGCAGTTGCCTACTATTGCAGCAACTGCTGCCATACAGCATGCTATTGCTGCTGCAGTTGCAGGCCTAACTGCAACTGCTACTGCAGTTGCTACTGCAGTTAGCCTACTCCCCAAATCCTTCATCACAAAACACCCCCATACCAATTCAGCCTACTCTAGACAACCTGTAAACTCAACTAATTCCAATAATACCTACTCTCTAAAACCTATCTTGACATTAACTGAAATCAATCCTAAATCAATGATTAACCTACTAACCAAATATTTGTTATAGGAATTTACCTATCTCACATGATACCCTATCTTGTTACATACTTAAATAACCCTATGCCAACCCAACTCGAACACAACCCTTTCTACTCTGCAAACTAGTAGGTATCTCCTAGATATGATAATATAGGATCTACAGGTTTTGGTTTACACAGAATTTTACATCAAAAATTATGATGGAAACAAAACTAAAACAGGAAATTGGAACTCAAAGCCCGATACTCAATCCGATATCTAATATGACCCAAAACCGTTCGAAAACCTAATGATATTCGAAACTAATGGTTGGTAAAGTGTCATATACGTATAACCATGCTACCCAAGTATTATCGTGTCCAGAGAATAGGATACGACGTGTCCACGGTCTCAGAATCATGTGCACGCACCCGTACAGACTATGTCTCGTACAGCCAGTCCACGAGTTCCTGGACATGACACAGAGCACGAACACCCACGTGCTCGTGCACAGGTGTTCACCATGTGTGTGGCTATACGTCAGCCACCCTGTCACATGTCTACAACGCGTGTACGTGCGACAAGACACCCGTATCAGACGCCAAAACTGGCCGCGCGCGTGACAGTACAAAACCCGTGCTGTGTCGATTTCTCTCTCGACTCTCCATGAAACCTAACCAAACTTGTTGGGCATCACGACAGACATTGCCCCTACCCACAACCCAAAAATCACATGTCGAGTTGCTGTGTCCAGCGAGAACGGACACAGCAGCAGCAGGACACGCGCACAGCCCTCGTACAGCACGTGCGTATCCAATTTTGGACACGAATACATGTCAAATCGTTCACAAAACTAGGGTTTAGGAATCCCTACATCTAGGGCTAACAGAATATGTAAAAAGATTCGAATAATAATAACTTTCAATTCTTTGGGTAATTCTATCGAACACCCTAAACCCTACTCCGATACGTGTCCGAAACGCCTATCAAACAGACATAAAATTTCACCAAACTATATGGGTGGGTCGAGGGTACCTAGATGAATAATATCATGAAGAAAAATTAGGAAAAACTATAGTGTTTAGGTGTTTACCTATTGAGAGTTGAAATCTCAATAAAACGGACTCCTCGAACAATGAGACGACCAGTTTCCACTGAGCAAACGCCTCCAACTCCTTGCTTGTAATGCTCCAGCAAGTTCTCCTCCTTCCCACGATCACAACGCTCTTCGTTTGAGGTAAAACGGAGGTCGGATGAGAAAGTTAGGGTTTTGGAGAGTTGGAAACTAGGGTTTTGTAAAAGGGGTGTCAAAACCAATGCAAATATTTATATAGGGAGGGGGTTTCCTGATTTGGTCGGCCATGATAATCCTTCTAGGGTTAGGGCTGGTTCATGGGCCCCTCTTCTCTATCTATGTTGAGTTTAAGCCCACTAACAAAAAGGCTTAAAAGGCCAATTAATTAAATAGCCTAAAAAGGGTCAATTGGATTTCTAAATTGGACCAAAGCCTAATATAAATTTCTAATTAGCTAAATGATCATCATATGTCATGAGCAGCCTCTAATATGGATTATCTAAGGTTAAACCAAATGCTAAATCAAACACAAGCCAATAGTATCTAGAAAATCACAAAATGACTAAAATGACTAAAATGACTTAAATACCCTTATTTCCAAAAAGTGGGTGCTACATAGCGGACTAGAAGATTCAGCAAAAGAAGGAGGAATAGAGTCCTGTGTAGCCACAGGAGAAGGAAGAATATAAACTCTCGTAGCTACCGGAGAAGGAGGAATAGAAACCTCTGTAGCCATAGGAGCAAGAGTATTCGGGATAGGAGGAAAAATCCCTACAGGTGCTTTCTCATAAGCAGAAAAAACTTGTTGTGCCCTGTATAAGGGGACACTATTCATAGCTAACCACTGCCGATGAGTAAGTTTGAGCTTGGTAGGAGGAGCCAAACTTGGCGGGTATATATTCAAACCCCTCAATCTATCCTCCAAAGGAATGCCGTCCCAGAGATGATCCAAATCATCATGATCTGGAGTAACAACATGAGAAATCATATTACAGGTTTTAACTTTTCTACCTTTTTTGGATTTTGAAATTTTACCTTTATCTTCTAGTTCAGGTACTAAGTCAGGATGTACCTACATGATTTTACCATTTTTTAATGTAAGAGGCAATAATCCTTCATTTTGCTCTCGAGCAGGCGGGAGATTCACAATCTTCATAGTTGCCTTAGGAATTGGGATAATTCCATCTGGAACTTGCTGTGGAGGAAAACCTCCAAATTGAAGAGAAACCATATTAGTTGTAACTGTATGCTCATCATTGGTTAAAGCGATGGCATTGGCATTTATCAACTCTTAGATTTTCTTCTTTAAGACGTAGCAAGCCTTGGTAGGATGATTTATGTATCTATGATAGATACAATATTTGGGATTGTCAGTCAGATTTACCTCATTAGGCCTTTTTGGCTCTGGAATCTGGAGTTTGCCACTCTTTACAAGACATTAGAATATCCACGGGATATTACTGTCATCAAAAGAGTATTCTTCCTTTGGTTTAGAAGACTCTGTATTACTTGGCGTCGTTTTGGGTTTTAAAAGATTAACCACTAAGGTTTCCTTCCCTTTCCTATTGCGATTGCCGGAATTGTTACCAGAAGAGCCTTTCTTTCCTTTGTCTTCTGAGGCAAAGATCATCCCGTGTTCACGAGCCAACCTGCCATTGGTCTCGGCTGTAACTGCTGCTATAATGAACGAGGCCCAATCTGTGAATTGGGAGCCCGTAAAGACAGCAATGGATGGTCGCAGATTTATTTTACATGTATCAATCAATGCTGAATCTGGTATATCAGGAGGTATTTTCAAAGTTGGCTGTCGAAAATGTTCGATAAACGTCCGAGTATCTTCCTTCTCCTTTTGTTTGATTTATATTAAGGAGGACATATTCATGTCCATGCCTCCTTCATAGAAGCGGGAGAGAAATATTGCTTTAAATTCGTCAAAAGACGATATGCAATTGTCAGATAGACTACGATACCAGTCATAAGCTGAACCCGTTAAACACCCGATAAAAACTCGGGTAAGAAGAGCATCATTCTTCTGCAGATGTACAGTCATAATATCAAAATAATTAATATATTGACTGGGAGAATCCTTTCCATCAAATAACACCATAGACTGTGGCTTGAATTTTGGAGGAAAAGGCAAATCATTCTAATGAGGAGGATAAGGTTGCTTAATCCCTAACCTCTGGAGCTGATCCTTGTGCTTCAGAACTTCAAACTGTGCTTTTAGATCACGCACTGCTTGAATAGCTTCACTAGTTTGAGGAAGCACATTCGATTGGATAGTTGCTGGATGTACTGTAACCCCCACCGGAGGTGGTACATCTTCTGGAATGATAGGATCTGGAGATACAGAATTTTGATTGACAGCAGGCTCTTGACTAAGATTATTCAAGGGTACATCAACCCCTTGACTATCTTGAGTTTGTGCTGCTACCTGCACCGGAGTTACTACTGCTGGCTGAGCAGTTTGCTGAGTCATTATTATTTGATGCATACTTTGCATCATAGTAAGCATATCTTTCAGCAATTGCTCAACTGTAGAGAGACGTTGTTCTGTATTAGCATTCGACGTCGCTGGCTCATCTCCGATAGCATAGGATTCAACCTCCCTTGAACATATAGAGGGATTAGTATAGAGGTATGAATCAACACTATAAGTTTCTGACTCAAAAGACTGGGTACCCCCAGCTTCTGAATCTGAAGATTGCAACTGTCTTTGACTCCTTGACCGGGTATACTGATATACCCCTTCAAAGGAATCAAGAAGTCGGTTGAACTATTGTTGACCAGGAGTCTAGGACGAGTTGCATCTTGGACGTCATCCTCTGTTGGTATGAGATGCCATGTTGACTGATGCATATGGCAACTCATGCTCTTGATCATCAACTTGTTGCTGAGGCACATTGTAGCCTAACCGGTCAAATACTGACCGTTTAGAAGTTGAACAACAACATTTGATTACAATCTGGTGACACTCACAATGATGATTTTCATTAGGGAGTGTCACAGGAGATTTTCTGTCTTTACGCTTTTGTACAAGCAACTCGCGTAAATCAGAAGGAGTGGAAGAAGTAGTCTTCTTTATTATATTTGGGACAGAGAATCGTTTAGTCCCTTGTGTATAAAGAAGATTACTGGCTGCATTAACAGAACCAACCTGGGTGTTTTTACGCGCCTGGAGTTACGTGCGTAAATCTTAAGATTTTTGTGCACAAAGGACTCCATCAGCATTACGCGTAATTTGAAGGTTTGGTACCTTGCGTAAAGCAGTGTAAGAAGGCTGTTGGTAAAAAACCGAAGTTTTACCAACAATAGAATTCATATTTTTACGCTACATGCGTGCAGACAAATTCACTTTAGATGCAAAGGTATCATTGTGAACTTTATCTACTCTGTCATCGACATGCGATTTACCTTTACGCGTAGAGCGTAAAACATGAGTATCTACCACGTCACAGACGGAAGATTTTCCTTTATGCGTAGAGGATAAAGCTTGGGTGTCTACCACGTCATAGATGGGAGACTGGTTTTTACGCGCAGAGCGTAAAGTTTGAGTTTTACGCACAGAGCGTAAAACTTGAGAGTCTATCACGTCACCGATGGGAGACTGATTTTTACGCCTGGGGCACAACACTGAAGTAGAGACTGCCTCGTCACAGACGGGTGCCTCTACAATAGGAGTGGGAAGGATTCCTTTGCCTTCAGAGACAGCAGGAACATGAGATGGTTTGGACTTAGTAATCCAAACTTTTTGCGCCTTCCGCGATTTCTGAACATTGGAGCAGCGAGTACTACCCCCAGTTCGGAGCATTTCTTCGTAGGCAGTCTGGTCGAAGTGAACAACCAGAGTCTTCTTTGTCGATTCGACCGATACATCATCATATTGAGCAATTGCCTTTTCGTCCGAGAAGAAGGTTGTCCCCAGCAGAGTCGCCATTTTGTTTCACTTAACAAAATGCCTAAAAATTGGCTTTTGAAAGAAAACTAGAAAAGTACAAAAGTACAAATTGTTCTGAAAAGTATTGCTATGGAAGTCTGATCTGAGAGCGATCACTTTATTCCTTGGACCATACGATGATGATGAAGAAAGCTGCTTGAAGAAGATGAACAATCGGAAGAACTAAGTCATTAGAAAGGTATCGAGTAACGGCACTGATGGCACAGTCGAATGCTTTCTTGCTTTGCTTCACCCTGTTCTTGAAAAAAAGTTGAAGAAATGCTTCTGGGAATATCACTCTGAAAGTATGAGTTTTCTCAGAATTTCCTCTCCTGTATCTCTATTGATGATCTCTTGATGTTTAAAAATAAGTCTATTTATAGACTAGATCCTCTGTGCGTAAAAAGCAACAAAGTTTGGTAACTGTCACCCATGGTGAGAATCGACCTTTACGCGTGATGACACGTGTCCCACGTAGAGTTTTGATCTCTACGCATGGTGATACGTGTCCCACTACTTCAACAAAATGAGGAGAGCACGTACACACGTTCCTCAATAAGTGAGGCATGAAAGCCACGTAAGCAAACCACGTTCTCCTGTAGCCAGAAAAGATCGGGCGTAAAAATGTCCCAAAATATACTTCCTGCGTAAAGTAGCAGACTAGGCGTAAAACAGCCCAAAATAAACTTCCCGTGTAAAGTGGCTAAAAATAGCCTTGAGCGTAAAATTAGCTCAAATAAACTTTACGCACACAACAGCCTTGAGCGTAAAAAGCTCGAATAGCTTTCGTGCGTAAAATAAGCAATCTCTTGAGTGTAAAGTAACCCATCTGCACACTAAACGACAGTGTTGGGTTTCGTGTAAATCAAATCTTCTCGGCTTCTGTGCTGTCCGCTGTCAGAAAATCATTATGTCAGAATCAGTATCACGCGCATTAAATACAATGATTCGACAGCCTGTCCTTCGCGTAAAAGCTCAGTGAATAGCTCTCGCGCTCGCGTAGAGTTGTACTCTGTTTGATCTCTGCGTAAAGTCTGAGTCTGACTCAGCTTGAATTGCGTAAAGTTCTCAACTTCTTTGACTTGGTCTATGAAGTACTTTTTACGCTCCTACAGTCGTATCGGGTGTATAGACACAAAGATGATGTATCTGTAATAGAAATTAGTGAAAGAAAAATAATGGCACAAACATGGTACACGCACAAAATTGTCGCGATGGTGATGACGGCTGATTAATTATGGTGTTTGGGAAATTTATGAAGAGTTGGGTTGAGAAATCATGTGGAGAAAAGTAAAGAGAATGATCCCTTTAAATAGAGAAGGGAATTTTCAAGATAGTTAAGATTTAAATCTTTTCATAGATTTAAATCAAGTAATTCAGATTGATCAAATCTAATCAAAGATTGACCACAATAAGAATTTAGAATTTAATGAACATATCTTTCCATAAAATTTAAATCAAATACAATCCTAGATTTGATTGGCCAAATCTAAATCAATAATAAATTTAAAATAATATATAACATTATCATTAATAATATTTAAAGTAGATTCCAAGTAATTGATAGTAATAAATCAAATACTTCTAAAAATAAACCTTCATAAATACAATTTTAATTTAAAACAAGTTGGAAATTATGTTTGCCTTTTCAAAAATATTTATAGTTTTATTTCAAACAAAAATATGTTTTATATCGAAGAACAATTAACATGAATAAAATAATAAAAAATTTAAATACAAGAAAAAGGGTAAAAAATCTACCTACCTTAGAAAAATTTTGTCGAAATTTTAAACGATATGATTAGGCATGACTAAGAATATATTCAAAAGGTGATACAATTAATGATCAAAATTCAACATTTATAATTGCGAATAGAACTAAACCTATGAAAAGTTGCGATTTAGTTCGATCAAGAATATAGTCAAAATGGTCCAGTTATGATCAAAATCGAGGGAATGATCAAAATTGAAATCGTTTCGGCACGCTCAACTACTCAACCACATCATTTAGGCACAATTATAGAATCAAGATATAGGCACGACTATGAATCTAAAGAATAGGAATGGTAAGAACTCCAAGATTTTATTGAGAAGACATGTGATAAGAAATATGTACCAAATCAAATTGAAATGAGAGTGCAAGGATTTGCTGACCATGAAAAATCAATAGTTGTATGCCCAAAAAGGATATAGTCTCTATATTATCTGGAAACCATATGTATATTTGAAGCCACTTCACAGAGAATCTGTGTCTCACCAGTGTACATCTGGCTGCAGTAAACTCTTGGTTTCATGACTCAAATAGTGATAAGGTATCAAATATTCTATCAACCTTATCTAATATGGACATGACAATTTAAGAGACCAATTGATGCAATTAGGACATAATTTTAATTATATCCGAAACTTATGCATACCTGAAATTATTTCATCTTAGGGATCATGCATCGCTAGTGCGCTGCTGGCTGCAGTGAACCCGCATTCTCGATAATTTAGACAAATGGTTGCAGTGTGCATCTAATTTGCCATTATAAGTCACCGAATATTCTTCCAACTATATCCATAAGAATTTTCAAAGGAGCTTCTAAAAATTTAAACAACAAGTTGATCATGAAAGGAAAATGGTATAGGTATCTGTCCTTCAAATATAGAATCAATAAAAGGTAATGTAATCATATTAGCTTAAACTCAATAGATAGAAATAAAAGATTGACTCTTAGGAAAAATGATTACTTGTGGCCAATAAAAATAAATAAGAAACACGAACTTATGATATGATGATGATATTTAGAGAGGACAACAAATAAAATCTGAACAAATTATCAAGGTCAAGCTTGAATCTTAGGAAGGCCTAATTTACCAAACGAATAGTCTACCCACCTTTGATCCTACCATCATATTAAAACACAATAGTATATCATTCTATGAAGATTCCTCAAGTTTATCTAACCTAAAAATTAAACATTTATTCATATCTTAACCAAATAACCTATGTAGCAACCTTAATTACCAAAGTAATAAAATTGAATAAGGGTTTCCCTATGGTATACCTAGTCCTAGACATTCTCCTAAAAATCAAATCAATCCTAATTATGAATGAGCACTTCCTAGTCGCAGGCTCGCAGAAGTATGACTAATATATGTACTACGTGAGTTTGTACACTTTTGTGAAAACTGAGCTGCATAGGCCACTACAAAACTTGTCATGACCCATACCCGCTTTTTGGGATACGAGTACGTAGCCAAGTCCAGTATAAGTCGTAGCATCGGTAGTAGTACGTTGTCTAGATCTCAATGTCAAACTCAAATACAACAAAATTATATCTAATTGCTCATTTACAACAACTATTCTATTTATAATTCTTATAATACATCAAAATGATATTCGGGAACAAACCTGCTAAATATTTAAATTCAAATACTAGAATCTAAGGCTGGACTCTAAAATGTCTCTAACTGCACCCCAGAAAGGTCCAAAGTGCAAAAGACAACAAGTCACCTGCAAAGATCCAATCAAAAAGGAGCAAAATACAACCCTATTGCAATAATGTAATTCAGCACAAAATAAACTAGCGATATAGTAAAAGAAGAGAAACATGTATATGAACTAGAAACTATAAACATGAACAAGAACTGGAAACAATAAATATGTAGAAGAAACTACTAACAAGAACATGTATGAACAAAACAACTAGCAATGAACATATACAAGCAAAACAAACAGTGCATTTGAAATACCTTTCGACATGTGAATGGCTGGACTAATATGACACATCATATAGATGGCTATCCACAATAAAAAGGTACGACTAACCCATATGTGAGGTGTATGACTTAGCTATCCATAATAACATTCAATGAGGTTTGTTCACACACCTACTGGACATTTTTTCTTCCGATTTTCTAAACAATCAATAAACAAGCACTGATATAACAACTCTTATCATGTCACAATCGTGTCTTAACAAGATAGTAAATAAAAACACAATGATGAATAGCATTATAATGTTCTGAAAACATAAAGCAATAGTGTACTTGCCTCGATTAAGTTGCAGTTGTTGTGTGACTTGATTAGGATGGCACAAAATAGGTTCATGTGTCAAAACTATGCTAGATGATCTTAGATGATGGAGCATCCAGAGTAATCTAAATAGCCTATGGTCGATATGAAAAAGTTACAATTCGCAAGAATTAGGAATGTACGTTTAGACATAGTCATGATTCGATATTCGAAGGAACTTGCACAAATAAATATTTATAACTATTTTAGAAATTAATTATAATCTTTTAAAAACTATATTTACTAGAAATAAATATTTGAGAAATATTGAAGATTATTTTAGGATGAAACTCTAATTTTGTCAAAATACAATCTTTTAGGTCAAAACCATATTTAAAATACTGTGAAATACTATAATATATTTTTCATAAACATATTTTAAAAATACTAACACTAAATACATAATTTCCAAAATAATAAGAATATTATTAATAACCATAATATACTAAATAGTATTATACTAACTATTATACATGTATATATACTAATACACTTATAAACATACATATATACACTACACACTTGGATTACAAATTAAAATATATAAAAAACAATATTAATAATAAAATTAATAATACTTCTTATTTCCTATTATTTACACATAAGAAGAGGCAAGTGAACGAGAGAAAGAAA
The DNA here is from genome assembly GCA_029216955.1 of Iris pallida. Classification (NCBI taxonomy): domain Eukaryota; kingdom Viridiplantae; phylum Streptophyta; class Magnoliopsida; order Asparagales; family Iridaceae; genus Iris; species Iris pallida. The sequence goes on along the minus strand of JANAVB010016199.1, from coordinate 4,026,471 downwards.
GAGAGAAGAAATCGAGAGGGAACTCACGAGGCTCGGCGGCGAGTTTGTCGGAGGTCGCGTAGGGGAGCGATCACAGTGGCCTGGCTCTGAGCAGCTCGATAGGGGTCGACCAGCACAAACAACAATGCTGGTCTCATAAGGAGGGGGATCACCGCGATGCTGAGAGAAGTAGCATCTGGTGTCCGAAATGGGGAAGACGACGCTCGTCGTGGCCGGGCACAAAGGCGATGCGGGAAAGACCTAGCCGTTGGTGGCTGGTGATGAGTCTAAATTGGTGATGCTTCATGCTGACACTGGCGTTGTGCACAGATCTGGTCGAAGGGTTTTGTCAGATATGTTAACGACATAGGGAAGCAGTAATAGAGGGGATGATGGTCAAGGTGGTGGCACGGGTCAAGGTCGGCGAGCGAGGGTGTTACGGTGGGTGGAAAGGTTCTGGCGGTCAGGGCTTCATCAAACCTAGTGGTGGCAGCTCTTACGGTCGTGGGGATCGACGCCTGGGATGCTCGGTATGACGGTGATGGAGACAACGACTTAGTGCTGGCGTTGACGTTGGCCGTGTGGGACTGAAGAGGGACGGTGCCACTACAACATGAAGAAAGAGCGTGGTGGTAGAGTTCAAGTTCTAGCTGACCGACGGAGGTCCGACCAAGGAGGGGCCAAGGCGGTAGAGATGACAGTGCGTAGTAGTCGAGGAAGAGTTCTCGGCCAGTGGCGACGAGAAGTGATGGTAGCCGGTGACGGCTGGAATAGGTGGTAGCTCGCCGTTTGGGTGTGGTACACTGGCGGATGGGTGTAGATGGGCTGTGGCCAGTTACGGTTAGGGTTAGGGTTCCTTGAGTTGTGTCGTGTCGGGTGTATGGATACAAAGATGATCTATCTTTAATAAAAACTAATGAAAGAAAAATAGTGGCACATACATGGTATATGAAAAAAATTGTTGCGATGGTGATGACCGCTGATCGGTTATGGTGTTTGGGAAATTTATAGAGAGTTGGGTTGAGAAATCTTGTGGAAAAAAGTAAAGGTAAGGATCCCTTTAAACAAAGATTGCGAAATTTCAAGATAAGTAAGATTCAAAACCCTTTCCATAGATTTAAATCAAATAATTTAGATTGATCAAATCTAATCAAAATTGAGCACAATAAGAATTTAGAATTTAATAAACATATCTTTCCATAAAACTTCAAATCAAATACAATCCTAGATTTGATTAGCCAAATCTAAATCAATAATAAATTTAAAATAACATCTAATATTATCATTAATAATATTTAAAGTAGATTCTGATTAATTGATATTAATAAATCAAATACTTCTGAAAATATACATTCATAAATACAATTTTAATTTAAAACAAGTTGGTAATAATCTTTAACTTTTCAAAAAATATTTATAGTTTTCTTTCAAAAAAATGTTTTATATCCAAGAATATTTAAAAATAATAATATCAGGAACAAGGGTTACAGTTACAGAAGTAACCGTCTCTTCTTCTTCCTCCTCGGGAAGGATAGCATTGAAGCTCGACCACTACCTTTATCTCTGGTGATCTTGCTGAACTCGATGATCGAACATCTTCGGTGGTGCAGGGTCTTGAGCTAGGTCACATGCGTCGATTCCAGCGAGCACCAACTTCCACCACAAGCGGCGAACAGGCTTAAGCTTCATCTTCCTCTGGCCACGTAGCTTCAAAACCCCCACCAACTCCTTTTTTTCTCATTTTCGTCCTCTTGCTGGAGTTTGAGCCATGGCGATGGTGAAGTCCCAATGACTAATATTGATCTATCTCACCAGAACTGGTGGAGCTCCGTTTGTTTGATGTTTCTTCCGTTGCGCTCTGTTCCCGACTACGAACGACTCAAGAGTAGTCTCGTCGGGTGATCAACACCCCCGGTAACAACTCGCCATCGTGGAATTAAACGCGATGGTATTTGAAGCTCAGGTGAGGTTGACGAGTTAACGACGAGCGCTGGTAACTCTCCTACACCTTCCCCCTTGATTTTGAGTCCTCTTCTTCGATTTCAACCTCTAAGAACAAACTTTACTCAAGATTCTTTTCTATTTCACATGCTGTTAAGACCCGCTCTGGGATAACCGAGTATGAGTTCGTGATGCATGCCCAGCCAATGCCACAGTATCGACGGTAACACATTGTTTATAAGTTTAACAAATATACTAAATCATATAACTAAGAAAGATGGCATAAAGTGATATTCCAAATTTTATAAGAAAACATCTATGAGTAATATAGGAATTCAAGAGTTCGATCCACAAATTTATTATAATGCAAGCAAGAGTTGTTAGAAAATAAATCCGGTAGCAACTAACAGAAAATCAAATGAGGAAATGTAAAGTATTAGAAAATAAACTAAGATAGTCATATCCCTTCAGGGATGGTCTCGGTGTCCAAGGTGGTCTCCAGAATAAAGTCTCCCACGGTCTTGTCTGGTGGTCCGTAGAAAGTAGGACACAAATCCTCATCGTCGCCTAATATGACAACGAATTCAGTCATGATTGGAGCAAGTACAACTTACACATATGTTAGCCATAACTAAATATCAACTATGAATACATATTCTAGTTATGAAAACACGACATGGAAGAAATAGGTATTGCAAGTAAATAAGGAAAATAACAAGTAACTAGCAAGGAAATAATGATAGTAAATGACTAATGGATAGTGACAAATAAATAGCTAATGAATGGCTAAACATGCAAAATAAAATTAAACATGGCTAAACATGGCATGACATAAAGAATTTAAAAGATATTTATTCTAAGTGATTGAAATACCATTTTCTACATGTGGGTGGCTAGGGGGTAAGATCCGACACTACGCACGTGTGATGGGCTCCTGCTATTAGGCATGCTAGACCATGGGATAGTTTTGGATTGCCCACATATTTACTAGGGTATTTCCCACGCCCAACTAGTACTCTACGATGTAGAATAGTCATAAAGTCACAAGTCACAAAATATGATCCTAGAGTACTAGGTGTAAGCTAATTGTGTCACAAAATCATGTTATGCTAACTACACAAGCATTTATAGCAAATATCTAGAAATGAATAACATAAGTGTAGAGTATATGCCTCGGTTGATTGTTGTTGACGTGAATGACATGAACATGTCGACTCGAATAATATCAAAAGCTAATATCCATAATGGTCTAAGAGATAATATGATTCCGACGAAGATCATAACGTCCCAATAATCCTGTGATTAGTCCAATATAGCAATAGTCTATAATCATTGATTCAGTACGAAGATCGAGATCAAGATAGAAGTCCCCAATTCACAAAGAATAGGAAACGATTAGAAACGATAGGAAATATATATTAGTCCTAAAGGGAAAATCGATTTAGGAATATTTAATCTCTTAGTCAATTGCACCATTAGAAGTTTTTATTAAAAAAATTATAACTATAAAATATACTTAAAAAGCCTTTTAAGGAAATATCCATTAATTACTAGTCAAAATAACATTTAGTTTAGAAAGTATTTTTGAATCCTTTTTTTTGAAATATATATAGGAATTATTTAGAAGCACCAAAATATTATCGTTTAATGCTAAGAGCCAAATATTAATTTAAGTATAAGCCCAAAGAATATATTATGCGATTTATGTAGGTTCAAGGCCTAAATGACTTATTTAGGGCCCAAGGACCAATTTATAATTAACTAAAATTGCAAATCGATATGTAAGGCTCAAAGCCCAACTTAAGTTAATATTTCAAATGATGTAGGGCTGAAAGCCCAATTTAAATTAATATTTCAAATAATGTAGGGTGTAACACCCAATTTTTCAGATGAGGGTAATTTTGAAATTTTGTAATTATAATTATTATTTATTGATATTTATTTCACATCATGATTTTTGGTGATTTTTAATCATTTTTAAACTGTTTAAAAACTGTTTTAAATTATGACTTGGGATTTTGATGTGCTGCTAGTGAAACCCGAGAGACTGTCTGACCTAAAGCCTAACCATGTGATTAGGAATATTTAATTATCATTTTTAGCCTAGGGGTAATTTGGTCATTTTGACTTATTTGAATTATTTGATTAATTATTGAATTGGTGATTGATATCTGTGACTTTGACTTATAGAGACTAGTAGACTCGCCTAGAACCTAACCCTAGCCATGGTAACCCTAGTCTAACTTGAGTTAACCCATTTTAGTCATTAGAGATTAGTTTTAGAATGAGGGGATTTGATTTAGTGAATTTAAGTCATGATTTATGGATTTATGAAATGGCTTATGACTTCATGACTTAATTAATCATGACTTAAGCCCATGGGCCAATTTAGGAAACCCTAACCCTAATTGTTCTACTCATGACCAGCCATAGGAGAACCCCTCCCTATTTAATGTCATGTTGAGGAGTTCTTGCCTCTTTTAGAGCTTGACCTACAAATTGAAGAAAAGGTATTTTCTCCCCTTCCAAAATTTCCCATAAATTCATTTTAATTTCTTTCTAATCCTAGTCTTTTGCATTAGGTTCTAATTTCTGTATGTTTATTATTTCTAGAGGTTAATCTCAGTTTTGGGTTCATTTGGAGCTTTGGAGTTGGTATTTGGAATATTTCCATTGGGGCTTTCTTGGAGGATTGACACACATAGGTAAACACCCTTAAACTATGATTTAATCCTGATTTTAGTGTATGATGGCTTAGGAATAGGTGTCCCCTAGCTACTGTAAGAATTTCGTGTCATTTGCATTAGGTAACGTGTCCGTATCGGACACGTATCGAACCTATAGGCTAGGTGTTTGTAGAAATGCTTCTTAGGAATTTATTTTCGAATTTTGAAATTCTAATTACACAGATCTGTAGATCTAGGTGTGTGTATGAATGTTTGTGAAGGGTGTTTGGTGTTTCGTGTCGGTTTGTGTCACGTTTTTAGCCTTGGACACGCAGCACGAACCCTACGCCCGTGTCCTGCCTATCGGGGTCCATATCTTGTGACACAGGACACTTCGGGACACGAAATTTTGTGTGGAGTGAAGGGCAATGTCTAACATCATGCTCGCAAAATTTGGGAGCAGATGGTTTAGTATTCACGGAGCAAACACGCCCGTACTGGCCGTGCACTGTCGTGCGCAGGCGGCTGAACACGCGCACAGGCACGCACGAACACGTGTTTGTGTTCGTAGTGGACACATCGTGGACACCCCACAGGGTGTCGAATGTGTAGCCTGACATTTGGGCTACACGTGGACATGACCACGTGGCCACACGTGTCGTGTCCACAACCTCTGTGAACGCGTGCACGACACTGCAGTGCACTGTGTTCAGTCCGTGTGTCGTGTGGGTGTTTGGAATCGATTCGTGTCCAATCCTTGGACACGAAGACACTTCCTAGCACACCCTCACTGGTGACACTATTTACCAACTCTTGTTTGTGAATTTTAATGATTAATTAGTGTTGAATTCATTGAATCCCAATTTTTCTGATACGTACTGATACCTACTGTTTCAGTTCTTCTTGTGTTTTTAAATTACATTTTAAACTGGTTTTAATGATGATTAAATGTTAGATTAGGTGTACCTACATATGTAATGAGCGATGAGTAGGTTAGATTGCAATTTTGATGGTTTATTGATTTTGAAATCATGAATTTCCAATATGGACTGATACCGACTGATACCCCCTTTCCTGAATGATTTTTTTGAGTTAAATCTGTTAATTAACTGATTTTTAATAATGTTAGATGGTTAATTAGTTTACCTACATGTGAAGGCGTTGAGGATCATGTCAGTTGTGTTTGTGTGGAGGAATGGGTTATTGAAATGGGGTTTTCAAAATTAGTTTGGGTTGTTAAATGTGGTTGGTTGAACTGTCAGTTGGATTAGGTTTGAAACCTGGGATAGTTTTCACTAAATAACATTAGGTTACAATCTCACACAAACACACACCTGTGCAGTCACACACACACACACACACACATGCCTACACATCTATGTGACACATGACACTACACTATGGACACATTACCATACTGCCACTTGATTCCTGAGCATTTTGTTAGTTCACTGATTGATTCATTAGTTGATGTTATCAGTTATAGGAATTCGAATTTGGGGTATTAATGGATATAAACTGTCATTGGGTTTACCAATTCTTGAGTTCCTATTTTACACTATACTGTTCTCTAATACACACTCAACACACACACACACCCCCTAACTAGCCACTGTCATTGATTCCAATGCCTAGAATACATGCTACACACCATGTTCTTATGTCTCTACACACACACACACACACACACACTATTTTGCCTAATGTCACACACACATACATGTACACCTAGACACAACTACACACATCCTCACATGATACATCCTCCCACACACATGTGACACTACACTACACTGTTTAACAGATTTTACACAAACACACTAGCTATTCCCTATCACCCTATGCATATGTTTATATATATATATATGTATATGTATATACATATATATCTATATATGTGATATATATTATCATGTAGCCTATATATGTATAATGTGATTATCTATATTAAATTAGATATATATTTAATATGTGAAATGTGTGTGAACTATACTAAATTAGATTAATATTGAAATGTGTGAGAATATATGTAATGTGCGAATATGTGTTCTAGCTATATGGCCTATAGCCTATGGCTCATAGCCTGTGTGTATGGCTTGAGTGCCAGTTAAGGTGTGTTGTTGGCTTGTATAGCCTAGATAGTGTGTGTGCTTGCTAGAATAGGCTGGTTAGGCTTAGTGAGACTTGTTTGGCTTAGGCTTGACCTAGTTGACCTAGTTTGACTAGTCTAGTTGACTAGAGTTGACCGAGAGTTGACTTTAGTCCATTTTGACCCCAAACTTCATGTAGATGCGTTGTAGCAGTATGTTATATTATTTTGGACTTGTAGTGACTTGTACTGTTTTATAGGAGACAGACACCACTCCTCGGGCAGTAGATACTCTTCAGATACTCAGGATACAGGCGAGTACATTCTCTGATCATTTCATATCTTATTTAGGATTATATTTTCTGCTTTAGATTACTTTACTTGAAGCTGACACGTTGGTAACACGAATTAGTACTATATGGATCTTATCGTGCGATGTTATCCCCTTAGCGGATATATCGAGTATCTCATGTTCGTGTACTTTATCGTGAGCATCGTATACTCCTTGTATTCATGACATTCATGTGCAAATCGTGTGAAATCGTGTATATTCATGTGCTCACATGATCTTCGTGTACGACTATACTTCGTGTGCAATAACATAACTTGGCTAGATCCTTGTGTATTGATTGGAGCGGGGGAATAGAAGTGGTTATGTATTCAATCCAGTAGATTACTCGTGTGCAACCTCTTTAAATTACTCGTGTGCAACATCGTACCGTTTATATAACCATCTTGTGCTCTGAATCACTAGTTATTGATAGTTCTCTATATATTGTAGCTATTTACTTACAGTCTTTTTTTTTATATTATGTTGTTCTTCAGTTTTCTGTATCTTACTCTCTAGCATGTTTATATTTCCTAACCTGTTATGATTTGTTGAGATGTACTGTACTCGCTCCTGTCCTGACTGGACCTGTTTAAAATTTTATAGTGAATGATGAGGCTCTGGTGTCTACCCATTATGGTACAGCTTTAGACATTACTTGTGACTTGGACCCACTTGCAGTAGAGGATCTACCACTAGTGGTTTAGATTGCTAGCTTAGACTCTTACCTAGTCTTTCTTATTGATATATTATTGTATATATATACTGGGAGTTTGTTTTATCTGATGTTGTGGAGATGTTATCTTAGATTTATCAGGATTGTATCTCTGTGGATTTTATTCTGTTCTTATCTATCTATCTATCTTTTATCATGCTCTACCTTAGATATAATTGAGACTGTATTGCTATGTCACCTACATTCGAAGTGTATATACTGTACAGGTACCTTATGTATTGTTAGATGATTGACCTAAGACAGTGTTCTACCGCCGACACTGCGGCATAGGCTGGACGTTGTTACGTACTCGTACCCTCACAGTGGGTGTGGGTTGTGACACATTTTTAGTGGTGGCCCATGCAGGTCGAGTATATGTATTGGTATTCTAACTAGAGTATCACTGCAGCCTGCAGTAGGATTAGAATATTTTGAAGTTACTCAATCACACTAGAAAAAACTCCTTATCAGATCCCTTTTATCTAAATTTGCTGCTTAATGTTTTCCCTTGAATATAAACTGTCCTCCTTTGATTTTTTGCTTCATTCTTAGTAATTGCTTCTTGTTTTGATCTGTCTTCATGATGGTTATGGAGACATGATCTCATCGCTCCGGTTTGGGGGATACTGTCGAGAGGCTGGCCACCTTTCGTCCTGTTCAACAGGGCCTCGAGACCGCAGCTTCTGTTGTGCCGACTCAGGTTGGCGTTTCTGCAATATTGGAGGTGCACCTCCGCCTGTACATAGACCTTCCCCTGTCATTTTCGATTTCTCTCAGCAGCAGCGGTTCATGCAACATCAGCAGCAGACCAGGAAAACCAGCAAGGGCGAGCTTTCGCCAGGACAGTCGAGGATGCATAGACTATTGAGATCTTGCTGCAGGTTCCGATCTTCTCGATTCCATTTCCACAATTGCCTCTTATAACTATCTTAAAATTCGATTCCATCTGCTCCTTGTTGACTGATTAATTTTGTTCTGTTGTTCTTGTGTTATGTTTGTTTTCTTCTGAGAAAATTATATGGGCTAGGTCACCTCAGTTATGGGATCTAAAATCTTCGATAGTCGTGTTAGCTGGCATAGTGAGGACATATAGTCTGATTTTGGACATATTTCTCGGGTATAGAAATTTAAGGTTTTCGCCGTCGTATGCGACAATACAAAAATTTTAAATACCAAGAACCTAGAGGTATGTACCTTAGTCAAGGACTCTGTGATTATCGTAGCCTTGCTCACTAGCATGACGAAAACTCTGAACAACATGATTTTGAACAACATGATTTTGGACAGACGCATATGACTATCATATCCTTCTGTAGTTATAAAATTGTATTCCATCATCAAATAGCTTAGGAGTAGGGATATTTAGTTGTAGAGCTTATTCATATGTAGTTCTTTTATAGTGTAATGATATGATGACTTGTAGAGTGTCTGTACCCTAGAGATGATAGATAGCATTGGTATTAGAATAATAACCCATTGTAGATGATTCCCCTGACCAACCAGTTTCCATATAGGATGTTAATATGCCTTACAGCCTTGATGATTTATTAATTTCTCTTACCCTTCCAGTAGGACACCCATGACCAGAGTCTGTCCTTGAATATAGTGGTAGTTTTACCTAAGACTGAGAGGTCTATATATATAGATAGGTTATAGATGATATTGGCATATGGAATATGGATTTGGTTGGTACCTATAGGTCATTGTTGTATAGGATTATTGACATGTTTATATTGGTCTACTTCCTATTTTAGTTAAGTTCTCTTTGTGATGAGTTCAGTCATGTTTGAACAACCTTTATAGGCAGTGTGCAGACCCTTCATTAGAAACCCTGCTCCCTCAGTTCATACTATTTCAAGTTGTTCACTGCACTCAACTTTTATTACCTACCATATTGCATCATAGATTTCACTGGACCATTTTCCAGACCCCAAATTATTGACTCACCAATATAACCATCAACCCCTTACCATATTCTGCACATCTGGAGAGTTAGTATCATGCATACTAGAGGTCTGCACTCACCACTTGGGACAGTTCACTGTTCTGTCCCAATACACCCTACAGTATCTGACCCCTTCATTGGAGTGATAGGCATGTGGTAGGGAGTGTGTGTTATTAGACTTTGAGTAGAGATGAGGTGATGAGAGTTAAATATATATAGTTTGTATGTATATGTAATGTATTTTGATTGGTACGTAGCCTGCACTCATTTGCAGTATACTGCCTATTGTATTTCCTGTACACCAGTTTGGTTCACTTCTTTCAGACCACTGTCCTGCATGTAGTTAGTTCAGCTAGATAGAGAGGAGAGGCCAGGTTAATCTAGAGGCATGTTTCAGTCACCATGTAGGTTTCCTTTCACTTTGACTTTACAAGTGGACCCAAATGTCCTGTCCTTTAGCTTATAATTTTAGTCTCCTTAGCATCATTTCCTTTTGCCTACACTGATGATTCAGACCATTCATCCTTAGCCTAATTTCTAAGCATTGTTCAGTTCCTTATGAGTTTAGTCGACTTTAACCCTTTGATGATCAGTTATATGTATATATATATATATATATATATATATATATATATATATATATATATATATATATATGATATACCAAGGATATATGTATAGGGTTGTTGTTCTTGAGCTTATGTATATGTGGTATTGGGATTGTGTGCTTAGAATATAGGTATTTAGTTATGGATGACTTGATAGGATTGGGAAGTTAAGAGCTAGCCTATTATAGAGTTTTTCTTTTGCTAATCTCTAGTTGCCAACACCTAGATAGCTAGCATAGGTGAAATCCTAAAAAGTTGACCAGTTGATGGCCAAGTACTTGGATGTTGAGAAATTGACTAGTTGTTGATTAGAAGCAGGTTGTTGTTGTGTTGATGATCATGTTTGATTATTTAGTAACTTGAGACCTTGCTTGTGATTAGGTTAGAGACATGGTTTTTCTGCGGATATCTCCAACTCGTGGTACTATACGTTTTGGTGGAGGTAGAAAGCTTAGCCCGCGCTTCATCGGACCTTTTGTGATCAGCGGGAGGGTCGGTGATGTGGCTTATAGGCTAGACTTGCCACCTGCACTAGTGGATGTCCACAACGTATTCCACGTATCACAGTTGAGACGGTGCGTGGCTGACCCTAGCCATGTACTCGATCACTCGGAGATTGAGGTAGGGCCTACTATCAGTTATCCAGAGTAGCCAGTGGAGATTCTGGATCGTCGAGAGAAGGCGCTGAGAAACCAGGTGATACCCTTGGTTCGTGTTGCATGGAGGCATCATTCTCCAGGAGAGTCTACCTGGGAGCGGGAGGATGAGATGCGCGAGTGATACCCATATTTGTTTGCACCGTGAGGTATGATTATCTATCCTTCTCATCAGTGTAGTTTCACCTTTTAATTTTGAGGACAAAATTTTTCTAAGGTGGGTAGGATTATAACATCCAGTTTTCCAGATGAGGGTAATTTTGAAATTTTGTAATTATAATTATTATTTATTGATATTTATTTCACATCATGATTTTTGGTAATTTTTAATTATTTTTAAACTGTTTAAAAGCAGTTTTAAATTATGACTTATGATTTTGATGTGCTGCTAGTGAAATCCGAGAGATTGTCTGACCTAGAGCCTAACCATGTGATTAGGGATATTTAATTATTATTTTTAGCCTATGGGTAATTTGGTCATTTTGACTTATTTGACTTATTTGATTAATTATTGAATTGGTGATTGATATTTGTGACTTTGACATATAGAGACTAGTAGACTAGCCTAGAACCTAACCCTAGCTATGGTAACCCTAGTCTAACTTGAGTTAACCCATTTTAGTCATTAGAGATTAGTTTTAGAATGAGGGGATTTGATTTAGTGAATTTAAGTCATGATTTATGGCTTTATGAAATGGCTTATGACTTCTTGACTTAATTAATCATGACTTAAGCCCATGGGCCAATTTAGGAAACCCTAACCCTAATTATTCCACTCATGACCAGCCATAGGAGAATCCCTCCCTATTTAATGTCATGTTGAGGAGTTCTTGCCTCTTTTAGAGCTTGACCTAGAAATTGAAGAAAATATATTTTCTACCCTTCCAAAAAATTCCCATAAATTTATTTTAATTCCTTTTTAATCCTAGTCTTTTGCATTAGGTTCTAATTTCTGTATATTTATTATTTCTGGAGGTTAATCTCAGTTTTGGGTTCATTTGGAGCTTTGGAGTTGGTATTTGGAATCTTTCCATTGGGGCTTTCTTGGAGGATTGACACACATAGGTAAACACCCTTAAACTATGATTTAATCCTGACTTTAGTGCATGATGTCTTAGGAATAGGTGTCCCCTAGATATTGTAGGAATTTCGTGTCATTTGCGTTAGGTTACGTGTCCGTATCAGACACGTATCGAACCTATAGGCTAGGTGTTTGTAGAAATGCTTCTTAGAAATTTATTTTCGAATTTTGAAATTCTAATTACACAGATCTATAGATCTAGGTGTGTGTATGAATGTTTGTGAATGGTATTTGGTGTTTCGTGTCGGTTTGTGTCACGTTTTTAGCCTTGGACACGCAACACGAACCCTACGCCCGTGTCCTATCTATCGGGGTCCATATCTCGTGACATAGGACACTTCGGGACAGAAAATTTTATGTGGAGTGAAGGGCAAACACGCCCGTACTGGCCCCGTGCTGTCGTGCGCAGGCGGTAGAACACGTGCACAGGCACGCATGAATACGTGTTCGTGTCCGCAGTGGACACTTCGTGGACACCCCACAGGATGTCGAATGTGTAGCCTGACACGTGGGCTACACGTGGACATGACCACGTGGCCACACGTGTCTTGTGTCGTGTCCACAACCTCTGTGAACGCGTGCACGACACTGCAGTGCACTGTGTTCAGTCCGTGTGTCGTGTGGGTGTTTGGAATCGATTCGTGTCCTATCCTTGGACATGAAGACACTTCCTAGCATACCCTCACTGGTGACACTATTTACCAACTCTTGTTTGTGAATTTTAATGATTAATTAGCGTTGAATTCATTAAATCCCAATTTTTCTGATACGCACTGATACCTACTGTTTCAGTTCTTCTTGTGTTTTTAAATTGCATTTTAAACTGGTTTTAATGATGATTAAATGTTAGATTAGGTGTACCTACATATGTAATGAGCGATGAGTAGGTTAGATTGCAATTTTGATGGTTTATTGATTTCGAAATCATAAATTTCCAATATGGACTGATATCGACTGATACCCCCTTTCCTGAATGATTTTTCTAAGTTAAATCTGTTAATTAACTGATTTTTAATAATGTTAGATGGTTAATTAGTTTACCTACATGTGAAGGGGTTGAGGATCATGTCAGTTGTGTTTGTGTGGAGGAATGGGTTATTGAAATGGGGTTTTTGAAATTAGTTTGGGTTGTTAACAATGGTTGGTTGAACTGTCAGTTGGATTAGGTTTGAAACCTAGGACACTTTTTACTAAATGACATTAGGTTGCAATCTCACACAAACACACACCTGTGCAGTCACGCACACACACACACATGCCTACACACCTATGTGACACATGACACTACACTATGGACACACTAACACACTGCCACTTGATTCCTGAGCATTTTGTTAGTTCACTGATTGATTCATTGGTTGATGTTATCAGTTATGGGAATTCGAATTTGGGGTATTGATGGATATAAACTGTCATTGGGTTTACCAATTCCTGAGTTCCTATTTTACACTCTACTGTTCTCTAATACACACTCAACACACACACCCTAACTAGCCACTGTCATTGATTCCAATGCCTAGAATACATGCTACACACCATGTTCTCATGTCTCTACACACACACACACACACACACACACACACACACACACACACACACACACTGTTTTGCCTAATGTCACACACACACATACATGTACACCTAGACACAACTACACACATCCTCACATGATACACCCTCCCACACACATGTGACACTACACTGTTTAACAGATTTTACACAAACACACTAGCTATTCCCTATCACCCTATGCATATGTTTTTTTATATATATAAATATAAATATATATATATATATATATATATATATATATATATATATATATATATATATATTTTTATATATATATATATATATATATATATATATATATATATATATATATATATATATATATATATATATATATGTGATATATATTATCATGCAGCCTATATATGTATAATATGATTATCTATATTAAATTAGATATATATTTAATATGTGAAATGTGTGTGAACTATACTAAATTAGATTAATATTGAAATGTGTGAGAATATATGTAATGTGTGAATATGTGTTCTAGCTATATGGCCTATAGCCTATGGCTCATAGCCTGTGTGTATGGCTTGAGTGCTAGTTAAGGCGTGTTGTTGGCTTGTATAGCCTAGATAGTGTGTGTGCTTGCTAGAATAGGCTGGTTAGGCTTAGTGAGACTTGTTTGGCTTAGGCTTGACCTAGTTGACCTAGTTTGACTAGTATAGTTGACTAGAGTTGACCGAGAGTTGACTTTAGTCCAGTTTGACCCCAAACTTCATGTAGATGCATTGTAGCAGTCTGTTGTATTATTTTGGACTTGTAGTAACTTGTACTGTTCTATAGGAGACAGACACCACTCCTCGGACAATAGATACTCTTCAGATACTCAGGATACAGGCGAGTACATTCTCTGATCATTTTATATCATTTAGGATTATATTTCCTGCTTTAGATTACTTTACTTGAAGCTGACACGTTGGTAACACGGATTAGTACTATATGGATCTTTTCGTGTGATGTTATCCCCTTAGCGGATACATCGAGTATCTCATGTTCGTGTACTTTATCGTGAGCATCGTGTACTCCTTGTATTCGTGACATTTGTGTGCAAATCGTGTGAAATTGTGTATATTCATGTGCTCACATGATCTTTGTGTACGACTATACTTCGTGTGCAATAATATAACTTGGCTAGATCCTTGTGTATTGATTGGGGCAGGGGAGTAGAAGTGGTAATGTATTCAATCCAGTAGATTACTCATGTGCAACCTCTTTAGATTACTCGTGTGCAACATCGTGCCGTTTACATAACCATCTTGTGCTCTGAATCACTAGTCACTGATAGTTCTCTATATATTGTAGCTATTTACTTACAGTCTCTCTCTTTTACATCATATTGTTCTTTAGTTTCCTGTATCTTACTCTCTAGCATGTTTATATTTCCTAACCGGTTATGATTTGTTGAAATGTACTGTACTCGCTCATGTCCTGACTGGACATGTTGAAAATTTTACAGTGAATGATGAGGCTCTGGTGTCTACCCATTATGGTGCAGCTTTAGACATCACTTGTGACTTGGACCCACTTGCAGTAGAGGATCTACCACCAGTGGTTTAGATTGCTAGCTTAGACTCTTACCTAGTCTTTCTCATTGATACATTATTGTATATATATACTGGGAGTTTGTTTTATTTGTTGTTATGGAGATGTTATCTTAGACTTATCTGGATTGTATCTCTGTGGATTTCATTCTTTTCTTATCTATCTATCTATCTTTTATCATGCTCTACATTAGATGTGATTGAGACTGTATTGCTATGTCACCTACATTCGGAGTGTATATACTGTACCATACCTTATGTATTGTTAGATGATTGACCTAGGACAGCGTTCTACCGCAGACACTGCAGCGTAGGCTGGGCGTTGTTACGAACTCGTACCCTCACAGTGGGCGCTGGTCGTGACACGGGGCTCAAGACCTAGTTTAAATAAAATCCACAATGGTTATGTAGGGCTTAAGGCCCAATTTCTAATAATGTTTTGGAGCCCAATTAGTGAGTCCAATCTATCCAATATTAATAAATATGTAGGAAAGAAAGCCCAAAAAATTGGTACAAATATTTTATAACAATGTAGGGCTAAAGCCCAATCCAAATATATCATTTACTCAAATATTCATATGGCCCAAAATATTTAAATGGCAAAATAATATTTGGCCTATGATTTTATTAAATCCAATACATAAGGCCCTAAGCCCAAGCCCAGAGGCTCAATAATTAAATTGTTCAGAAAGACTTTAAGCTTGGGGCCCAGTCCAATATTATATATAATGGCCTGGAGTCTAAGGAGAATTTTATAGGCTTAAGCCTATATACTAACTCTTATGTTATTTTTGTTCTTTAATAAGTATAATATAAAAATAAAAGGATAATAGAAAGGAAAGAAAGATAAAATAAAAGAAATCGAGAGAAGGAGAGAGAAAGAGCAAAGAAAGGAGGATCAGAAGAGGTAGGCTCACCGATGGTGCCGGTCCCGGGGCTTGTCGAGGTAGGTGCCTGGAAGCGGTAGAGGAGCGCGGTGGAGTTGGGAGCTGGCGATCATCGACGCATAGGCGGAGGCGGAGATTTCTCACTAGAGGGGAACCACGGGTCGGGTTCCGACGCAGGGTCTGCTGTAAAACCTTGATTCTAAATAGGAAAATACAAGATTTATTATTTGGCTTGAATTGTTATTAGTATAATTTTACAATAATCTTACATTAATATTTGTTATTATTATTACTATTACTATTATTATTATTATTATTATTATTATTATTATTTAGTCGGTTAATTTAATTATATTTTTGTTAAATTATAATATTGCTTGTTGGATTATATTTTCGGTTTGGACCCAAACCCAGCCCAATCTTTTTCCGATCCCAAACCCCTTTTTTCCTAATATAGTAAGTGGAAAGAAAAAAACAAATAAAAATCAAATCACTCTCGGCCACTCACCGCATAACCCATGACCCATTCTCTTGTTCCCTTATTTACTCCCACATTCACACACCCCTTAATTTCCTCTTTCCCCAATTCTCTCCATACCACTTCTCATATTAACAATCACCAGTACACCATCATCACTCACCACCATTTCTCTTTCTTCTTCAAAGAGAACACCAGCACCATCCCCTTTTTCAAAACCCTCATTCCTTTCTCTCTAGACTGCCCTCTCTCTCTCTAACCCCATCCAAATCCACTCCCATCATCGCCCTAGCCTTCTCGGTCGGACCTACGACCTCCGTACGGCCGATCTTCGATGCCCGACCTTAGAGGCCCTCGGCGGTGCGCCCCTGACCGGCACCACCGACGTCAGACCTCCATATACGCCCTGCAACCGCTAGACCCTCCGTGCGATCGATCCCCTGTTTCGCCGCCGACCAGTGTCTACGCGTCTGCCGGCGCACCCCCGTGCGGCCAGCCCCTGGCGTCCGCCGCCCCCTCCGCGGCCGACCGACCCGCTGACCGCGACCACCACGTGGCCGACAACCTCTGCGACGCCCCTCCATATCACCCGTAGCCTACGCCCTTGCCGCTGTCCCTACCGGTCGGCACCCCATGCCGGACCCAGCCCGTCCGCGATCCATGGTCAACCCCGTATCCACCCGAGGCCCCTCGCACCGCTGTCCAGACGCGTTCCCGAGGCCGTCGAGCCTGTGATGGCGCTCTGTGGAGTCGATCCGAGTCCGAGGCCACCCTTCGGATTTCGTCATCAACTTTTGGTATAATTCCTAAACCGAGTAGTTCGTCCCTCCCCATCGTAGTCAATGATGATGCGCTCTCGATCCCGCTATGGGATTTGACTATTTTATTATGTTGCTCGTATATGGATGCTTAGATGATCCTTCGATCGTTGATTATGTTTCGTGGGGAACGTTGTTCTGTAGATTGGAATGGTTACGTAAATTTTTGGCTTCTCTAGAGGCTGTGATGTTGTGCTAGGTTAGAACTTTCAAGTTCTATAGTATTATTCTATATTGTGTGATTTTTGTATATATATATATATATAAGTTTATATATAATTTAAAGAAAGGAAATTATGGTTAATTATACATTATGACTCCTTTTATGTAGGTATATAAATGATTTAAAAGAGAAATAATTATATTTTATTATACTCAAGATATTGTGACGCATTTAAAAATATATATGTATATATTATTGCTATTTTGGGAAACTTGGTCGTTACAAATTATACTCTTATATAGATACATATTTCATATTTATTGGTTCATTTATGTTTGGCATAACTGAGACTTTATCGTATCCACCTTGGTGACGACCAAAATGGTCGAATGAGTCGTTAGCAAAACACAAACGCTACGGGGTATTCCCGTACGTTGAGGCGTAAGCTATTAGCAACGTGTGACTGTATGACCAAGTCTGAGAGTCTGGTTGACCCTGTCTTGCGACTTTAGTTTATTTTAGATTTGTAGAACTTGTTACTTGGCATGCTATATTTTAGGTGCAGGGCACTCGTGCCTTCGGACTGGACCGTTTCCCGGCTTAGAAGATCGCTGCAGCGTAGTTTAGGATTTTTATTTTATTCTCTTTTTTTAATGTAAAATATGTTGTAAGGGCATAAGCCCATTTTTTTTCTTTTCTTTCTCTGAGCCATGTATTGCGTAGCTTAGGAGTAATGTAGTCCTTTATGTATTTTATGTGTTTTATATTGATAATATCGTATGTTAGTTTATCTACAAACAAAATTGGAAACGTTATTTTCTAAAACCAAAAATAAATGTTTTCTCGCATAAATTAGAATGCATTAAAAATACAAGTTTTATATTTATGTTAAAAATCTCATGTTTTATCATTAAATGGAAAAAAAATATAAAACACGAAGATTTCTGAATATAAAACACGAAGATTTCTGATATATATATATATATATATATATATATATATATATATATATATATATATATATATATATATATATATATATATATATATATATATATAAAACACGAAGATTTTTGAATAAATCGAGATGTCTACTCCTTCCAAAATAAATGCAATTGGACTTCTTTTATGCAAATTTACAAATAACATAAAGCAACGTTAGAGTTAATTAATCGTTAGGCTAATATGTTAATCAATAAAATTGACTAAGACCAATATTAGAGATGGCAACTAAAACACCATAGAAAGGGTTGTATTCGGACTGACATCCTCTTAATCAAATGTAGGGTTCAGGACCTAAGTCTGAGATCCTTTTTCCTGTCTCCACCTATAACATCGAAAAACTAAGACAGGTTTTATATTATTCAAACTTGTATTTTAGTGACAATTAAAAACATTGCATCATTAGAAACATTGTATCGAGGCCGCACGACGCCGGGCGGCAGCCACCGGAGAGGAGGGGTGAGACCGGGGGGAAGGGGGCTGAGCTTCTCCGGGAGCGCTGTACGGAGCAGCCGTACGGGACGGAAATCCAGCGACGGTGGGTGCAGGGGCCTGGGCGATGGCCGAGGGCGTCCACCGGAGTTTTGGGGCGACTCCGGCGGAGGAGAGGCCAAGCATGGCTAGTTGTTCCGGGGTCCAAGTCGGGGTCGTGAAGGAGCTTCCCGTCGTGCGACTGCGGGCTGCTGGCGCACCACTCACCTGACGATGGGTAAGGTAAGGGTGCAGGGGTGGGGGGGGGGGGGTAGAAGGTTGCCTAGGCTGGACGATCCCGGCCCCGTCAGCGGGGTCGGACGATGGGAGCAGTCGGCGCCGAGCATCCATGGCATCGGGGTGGGTCGCTAGGGGAAGGGGGAAGAGGAGCTTGCATCGGGAGAGGATTATATATAATATATATATATATATATATATATATCTATATATATATATATATATATATATTGGAAAGCTGGGAATATTATTCATGTATCAGGCGTAAAATGTCGAAGCCTATACAAGTAACCGCACCGAGCGCGGAAGCAATAAAAAAGAAAGAGCGAGGACCCGCCCGCCCACAGACGCTACATATAAAGCTATGAGAGCACCTGCCAAAATTGGTCCGATGAGTGGGAACACCGGTGCCGTCTTTTCAGAATTTGACGACGCACTTCGCTGATAAGTTGTGCCGGGTTGTAACGGCTACCTTCGTACCTAAATTTGTTTCGGTTCTTCCAGAGGACCCAGATGCCCGTGGCTACAGCGATCTGGTGATATTGGGATTCGCCTCAGTTGAGCAGGAGATCGTTGAAGCCTCCGGCCCGGTGTCTCTTACCGCAGCGCTGAGCAAGAGCTAGCCACATATGATGTGCTTGATCGCCTGAGAGAAAGATGTGTTCAGCAGTTTCTGTTTGGTGGTCATTACAATAGTGGCAGTTGGATGCGAGGCTAAACCTGATGGTGGTAAGGGAGTCGTCAGTCAGGAGTTTCTTGCGTTGGGCTCGCCAGAGCAGCAATGACCACTTGATGGGGATGCAAGATTGCCAAAAAGGAACCGTAAGCGGGGATGGAACGCCTCCGCCTCTCACCTCGTACCTGGCGGATGCCATTGTAAAGGAGCCTCCAACATTGGGGGTCCAAATAAAGGAGTCTGGGTGCTCGTTGATCCTGACATCCGTCACAGCTAACGCCGTCGTCGCCTCAGGACTGATCCATCCAATCTCTGACCCGCTTCCATCTCCAGCCCGCAACGTCATCCCAGAGATCCCGGATAATGCAGTTAGGCGGGCATGCAAGGACAGATTGTAAACAATGTTACCAATCCACCATTCGTGGGACGGCTTAGAGAGGCCATTGCCCAGCTTCAATTGGATGAGGGGTTCTGCGAGGTGGCGACAGTGCAGTATACGGTGCCAGGAAGCCGACGAACGACTGTTGGTTGCTACCAACGTTGGGTGGGAGTGTTAGAAGTATCTGGTTTTCATGAACCACGTCCAGATGGAATTGTGTGATCTGATGTTCCACCACAGTTTTATAGAGCATGCGTCCACTATATGTGCTAATTTGATGAAACCAACCCCCCCTCGTCTATTGGTTTGGCTAGCGTATCCCAGCTGGCCTAGTGGTGTTTGTCCCTGCCGTCGTGATGACCCCAAAAAAGTTGGCGAAGAGGGCCTCCAGGGTGGATAGAACTTTCTGGGACGGGGTACAGACCGCCAGGGTATAAATGGGGATGGAGGACAGGACGTGCTTGATGAGGATCAACTTGCCGCCCGGGGATAGTGTAGCATTATGCCATCCCTCGATCTTCTTCCTGGTCTTGCTGACGAGTCCGTCGTAGATACTCGAGTTATTCTGCCGTAAACCAGAGGGCATCCCAGGTCGGTGAAAGGAGGGTGAGCGGTGGTGAAGGAGGTGAGATCGGAGAGAGTGGCCGAGTGGCTCCTGTCGATTTATGGTGGGTATAAATGACACTCTTTTCCCGGTTGATCCATTGTCCGGAACATCTTATGTAATTCTTCAGGACTTTGCTGACCACCTCCACTGACCCAACATCGTTGGAGGAGAAGATGAGGATGTCGTCTGCATAGGCCAGGTGGGTGATAAGCGGGCATCCCGCGGTAGTGTGGAAGTGTTGGAAACTGGGAATGTCTACCATGCTGTTGAGATTTCTGCTGAGAGCTTCTGCTGCGATGATGAAGATGGTAGACGAAAGGGGGTTCCCCTGCCGAACGCCGCAACTAGATGCTAAGAAACTGTCCGCCTGGCCGTTGATGACTGGAGAACCAAAGTTGCTGATGGATCTGTATATGATGTCAATCCAAGTTTCGGCAAACCCAAATGTCCTGAGCACCCAAATCATGAATTGCCAGTCCAAACGATCGTAGGCCTTCTCTATATCAAGCTTGATGGAGATGTTCTCCCCTGGATGAGAATTTCATGCACGTAATCATCTCTGGGCCAGGAGGATGTTGTCAGTTATATTCCTGCCCGGGACAAAACCGCTTTGCCCCTCAGATATAATTTTGGGAAGGATGTGGGCCATATATACGGGAGGCGATGATTTTAGATATGATTTATTGGCGAAGGTGCATAAGCTGATGGGCCTGAAGTCTTTGAAGGTCTCCGGGTTATCTTTTTTGGGGATTAAGATGAGGTTGGCCCTGGATATAGCTTTAGGATAGCGAGAGCCTTGGAAGAAAGTAGTAGCCGCTACGATGATGTCGTTCTGAACGATATTCCAATAGGATCTGAAGAATACCCCCGAGAAGCTGTCTGGGCCTGGGGCGGTGTGTTCGTCAAGGGACAAGACCGCCTTTCTAACTTCATCCTCGGAGGGAGGGGTTAATAGGCGTTTGTTATCCTGATCTTCGATTAAAGAAGGGACCTTAGCCAGGAATAGCTCGTCCTTGATTACATCCTCTTTAGTGAAGAGTTTGGAATAGAAGTTCACGGCCGCTGCTTGGATGTTCTGCTGGTCTTTAAGTAAGGTGCCGTTGTCATAGTGGATTTGATAAAGGGTGAGTTGATGCCTGCGTCCTCTAACGCAGGCGTAGAAGAACGCAGAGTTGCTGTCGCCCTCGGTGTCCCATGATAATCTGGCCTTTTGTTTCCAAAATTTCGTCTCCACTTTCAGACGAGATTTAAGGATAGCCTTGTTGAGGTTAAGCGTAGCCCGATTTTCGGGGGAGCCATTCGAAGCCAGCTTAATCTCCACGCGAGTAACATCGTCCTCCGCCGCTTTAGTCTTTTGGAAAATATTGCCAAAAACGATTTTGCTCCAAGATGCTTAGAGCTTTTCTAGTGGCCTTAAGCTTTGCAGCCAAGCAGATGAGTAGATCTGGATTGTCGGCCGAATTTCAGGCGGAAGCAACAATGTTGTGGAATTGGGGGTGGTGTCTCCAGAAGTCCAGGAATTTGAAATGCTTTTTAATCCGGTTGGAGTTGCTTCTGTTCTCGATAAGAAGGGGAGCAGTGGTCAGATTCTGTGGAGTTAAGGTAGGAAAGGTTGGAGATAAGATTCATATCAGCCCACTGGCTGTCGACCAGGGCGTGGTCCAATCTGTAGTATTGGCGACACTCTCCTTCTTGCATATTGCACCAGGTGAATGAGTTGCCGGAGTAGGGGAGGGGGTACAGGTGAGCCTGGAAGATGAAGGAGTTGAAGTCGTTCATGGCGAATTGGTGGGGGGGGACGGCCCCCTGATTTTTTTGTCTGAGCTCACGATCATGTTAAAATCCCCAAGACATAACCACGGGAGGCTGACAAGGAAGGAGTGGGTATCCTGCAGAGTGCTCCATAGCTGCTTGCACCCGGTAAAATTGTAGCTGCCGTGAACCGCGAAGATCAGGGAGCGAGAGGGGAGAGAGGGGTGTTCCATCCAGCAAGAGAGAGCCTGTTCAAAATCGAGGACGGTACCGAAGAGGCAATCGTCAGAGAAGAGGATCCATATATCGTGACACCCAGTAATGACGTTCGGGAATCTGAGCTGAAGTTGGACATATTTGAGTTTTCTTTGGGGGATTTTGGGCTCGATGATGATGAGAATGGCGATCTGGTAGATTTTGATAAGGGAGGTTAATCTCCGCATGGTTGGTTTGTTGGCCAGCCCTCTAATATTCCATGTAAGGTTGTTAAGCATTGGAGATATGGCAGTTTAGGGTGGGGTTGAGCTTTGAGGCTGACCGTATGGTCAGGATTAAGGGATCTTTTGCGGGATTCTTTTTCTTTCTATTTTTTGGGTTTTTGGGGCCTTGTGAGAAGTAGCAGGGTGGACTGCCGTCGCTTCACGACGGCACAGCACCTCTGGTCCTGTGGCAGTCCCCAGATGATTGTCGAGTTCTGTCTCGATTTCGGCCAGGATGCTGAGGGGGTTGTTGGGGTTGAAGAATCCAGCTTCCTGAGCTTGCCGGATCCTAGCCTCGTAATCGAGGTCTAAAAGCTGTACGGCTTCGTCCGGGGGGTTGGAAGTAGATGATAGACCTGGATCAGGGAGGGTAATCAACGTGAGCCTGTGCTTCTCCTCTGGACTGGGTTCGGTGGTAGTGGATTCAACAACGATCTCACCTTCTTCGACAGGTGGAGGTTGCTCCAGGAGGGAGGTAGGTTGTGCTTCATCCTCTGAAGGGGAAGCTGAGAATGTCAAATCTGTTGAGGAAGATGATGTCAGTTTGTTTGTTGTGGGCCTTAGGGCTATCTGCGGTATCGCCGGGGCTGGAGGAGCTTTCGCTATCTATAAAGTGGGAGTGGGAGTTTGGAAGGGGTATTAAGGGGCCTGGGGTGGGGAGGTGGGTCGCCCTCGGGGCTCAATTTCTTGGCGTCTCCTTTTTCCTGAGCTCCGGGTGGGCTTTGTAACAATGCTTGGCTAGGTGGCCTCGGATCTGACAGTGCTTGCAGAAGTTGATCCCATGGTCGTATTCTAGTTTCTGGAGGTGTGTCCGCCCCCCTAGCTCGAGCTGAATGAGTACGCGGGGGGAGGGAGGTCGGAGGATAGGTCGATTTCTACTGCAGATCTTGGCATAGTTGCCTTTGGAGAGATTGCGAGTTTCTTCGGCGATGGATACCAGAGTTCCGAAGGAACTGGCAATTCTCTTGAGTGCTACGGAGGAAAAGCAGACCAGGGATAGGTTCGGTAGGGTAATCTACGTCGAGATTATCTTGGAGTCGATATTGGGATTGAAGTCGGGGTGACCATTTGGCGATCTTCACATTTTGGGGTCCGATATTGGTGGTTCCCTTGGCCCATACCACGGAGCAGTCTCGATCAGATGAGAGGTGAGAGGAGGTGTTTTGAGTCTAAAGGGGCGACCTTGTAACTCGATGTGAGACCCCAGCCTGCAATGGCTTCTTTAGCTGAAGGTAATTTAGGGCATCCGGACTGAAATTTCAGCATGAAGGTCTTCGAGAAGGACGCCGATAACGATAATATTTTGTCAGGGGAGAACGACACTCTGAGGGTGGTGCCTTCGAGAGGGGATGGGTATTCGATCTCCGGAAGTTTGATATCCAGCTTGGTGATCGGCGGCTGCGCGACCCGATCCGGTCACAGATCTCCGCAAAGGAAGGCGGCTGTGAGTGACCTGAGGAGGGGGGTTGATTAGATCTGGGGGGTTAGGGGCCGAAACCGCACTACCCAGCTGTGACTGCCTCCGCTAGGTCCCCTGGATTGGGATCTCCGGTGCTTCGAGGAGGACCAGGAGCACTACCTTCGAGCTCGGGAACAAAGGATCCAGGATCTGAAG
>JANAVB010016199.1:3956100-3998138 GCA_029216955.1 Iris pallida | reverse complement strand
CCTCGGGTCCCGCGCGTGTGGGCCCCCTCCATTTGATTTCAAAAAAAAAACGTTTTCAGGGCAGTCTGCCCTCAACCCCCCCTTCACGCCCCTCTCTTCATTTTCCTTAATTTGTATTTAGGTTTTGACTTTTCGAATTTCAGCTCCTGAAATTTTGAAATCTATTGTTCTGGTATTTCGAAATTAGCTTTTTCGAAATCTTAGTTCAGCCTTTTCGAATTTTCGAAATTTCGGTTTTGAAATTTCGAAATTTCGATTTGGAACCTTTAGTTTCCCTACCTCGTCTATCAGGTCCGTTTTGTGTTTCCGGTCCTGCAACCGCTTGTAATGCTCATTCTGAGCCCCCTTTTATTCAATAAATTTTGTTCTGTTAAATATATATATATATATATATATATATTATATACTTGGTTGTATATATTATATATATTTTTTATATTTATATATATCTATAATATATAAAAAAAAAAAAAAAAAAAAAAAAAAAAAAAAAAAAAAAAAAAAAATATATATATATATATATATATATATATATATATATATCAACCAAGTATATATATATATATATATATATATATATATATATATATATATATATATATATATATATATATATATATATATATAATATATACTTGGTTGAATATATATATATTATAATATATATTATAATATATATTATAATATATATATATATATATATATATTCAACCAAGTATATATATATATATATATATATATATATATATATATATATATATATATATATATATTCATGAGGGCCGAAAAGGCCGAACCTTTACAAGTATACCATAAGGCGCAAAATACCGATGCCTGTACACGTATACTGACAAAAGAAAAGGCTAACAAGAAGCAAAATGGCTAAGCCGATGATAGGAGAGAGTTTCAGAAAGCCGCCTGACCATGCCTACAAAGGGGTCTCCATTTGTGGCATTGACGAATGGTTTCCCGAATCAGTTGGTCGGCGCTGTACTGGTGGCCTTCGTATCTTACCTTATTCTAATTTTTTCAGATGACCCACGTGGCGGCTGCTGCGACGATCTGGTGGCCATGGGATGCTGTGGCCCAAGAAGCTATGAGGTGGTAAAAGTTGTCGCCTCCATAAGTCATTCTGCAGCGCTGGAAGAGAGCTCTCCAGACTTTTATCGATAGGCCCCCCTGACTGAGGATGTGGTTGGCTGTTTTCGATTAGCGATCAGAGCTGCATATGCACCCAGTGGCAAGGTTGAACCCGATTGTGGTAAGATTGTCATCAGTGGGAAGGATATTACGTAGGTCTCTCCAGAGGAGGAAAGACCACTTCTTGGGGATGCACGTCTACCAGAATGAGGCAATGGTCGGGGACGGGGCCGCGTGACCCAGGATTACGTTTCTAGCAGACTTAACCGAGAATGTGCCGGCACCATCGGGCGACCACACGAGCTGATCAGCATCCAGTCCGATCCTCAAGCCGCTACAACGAATGTAATCGACCGCTTCGGGCCCAGCCCAAGCCCTGAATTTGGTCTAATTTTAGGTGTTATAAGGAGGGTCCCAGAGGTCCTTGATAGTGCTGTTCCTCGGAGCCGCCGTCGTGTTGGAAAGCAACAAATCGCCTACCCAGCACTCCTGGAACGACGATGCTTCTCCGATGCCCACCTTAAGGCGAATTGTCGGTTCAGCGAGGGACCGCCCTTCGAGTATGCGGCGCCAGGCCGCGGATGATCTGTTGTTAGCGATGGCCGTGGACGGGTGAATATGTTTGAAATATCTTGCCTTCATGAACCTGGACCATAAGTTCTTACTAGTGCGAAGCGTCCACCACAATTTCATCGAGAAAGCGTTAATAATGTGGGAAAGTTCGGTGAATCCTAGACCCCCCACCCCGGTGGGACGAGCCATGTGTTCCAGCTGGCCCAATGATGCTTATTGTGGCCATCGCTTTGACTCCAGAGGAAATTGCTGAAGATGCTCTCGATGTAGGATAAGACATTCTTGGGAGGGGGAGCACGCTGCCAGGGTATAGATAAGGATGGACGTGAGGACGTGATTGATGAGGATAATCTTGCCTCCTGGGGATAAAGTGGCATTGTGCCAGCCCTCAAGCTTCTTCCTGATGCGATTGATCAAGTTCTCGAAGATCCCGGTATTAGATTTCCCATACACGAGGGGGCACCCGAGGTAGAGGAATGAAGGGTGCTTGATGGGGAATGATATGGTGGTTGATATGCTGGCCGCTTGCTCTCTCTTGATGTTGTGGTGGGTGTAGATAACACTTTTGTCCGGGTTGATCTTCTGCCCTGAGCACCTTTTATATGTCTGGAGCGTGTTGCGGGCGACTTCCACTGACCCTGCGTCTCCTGAAGAGAATATAAGGATATCGTCAGCGAAGACCAGGTGGGTGACGATGGGGCAACAGCTAGCCATATGGTATTACTGGAAGTTGGGGGTGCTCGCCATCTTATTAAGGTTTCTGCTCAACGCATCCGCCATAATGATGAAGATGGTGGAGGATAGTGGATCCCCTTGTCTGACCCCGCGAGAGGATTTAAAGAACCTGTCCGCTTGGTCGTTGATAACCGTAGAGAACCACGAGTTGCTGATTGTCACGACCCGCATCCTATAGTAAGGGCACGAGACGTGGGTACGTCCAGCCTACGCCGCAGTGTCGGCGGTAGAACGCTGTCCTAGGTCAAACATCTAACAATATAAAGGTACCTGTACAGTGTATACTCTCCGAATGGAGGTGACATAGCAGATATAGTCTCAATCACAACTAAGGTAGAGCAAGATAAAAGATAGGTAAAACATGAAATCCAAAAGAGATACAGCAGATAGAAGTCTAAGTGTCTAGATACACAAACCCAAAAAATATCTCAAAGCTCAATACAGTAATCCATAGAATAAATACAACTCAATACAACTGAAATAACTAACTATACAACCTCTACTGTGTCTCCTCTAGGCTAGCAGGCAACCTCCAGGCTATCTGTAAAATTTATCAACAGGTCCAGTCAGGACAGGAACGAGCACAATCTCATCTAGAAAACCCAAGTAAATGACAGAGAACTATAAAGCAGTTATAGACAGTTGTATTGATGAAAATGGCAGTTTATATTCAGGTGATGGTAAGAAAGACAGATAAAGTGCAAGGAAAGTAAATAACTAAACAAGAGAAGAATCATAGCAATGAAGACTGTAAAAAATAGAACTAGCTGAACCAGGGTAATATGATGTAAAGTCCAGACATCAATGTAGACAAGTGTAACTTCAATGTAAGTCCAGTACAAGATGAATCTAATACAAGATGAATCCAGTAAGGGACGATTCCAGTTATAGTGATCAATGATTCCAGGGTGAGTCCAGCCTATACTCTAGCAGTGTGTTTTAAAATACCGAGTTCGACATGTAAACGGCTGTAGGTAATACGGCACATCACACACCTGGGCGGGTGTGAGATGGCTATCATTCCAGTAGATTCCAGTTGGGAGATTCCAGATTGGGGTATGTCTACATGTCTTACTCTAGTATTTCCCCTTCCAGCAAGTGAATCCAGAATTCCGACACAATGATTCAAGATGAGTCCAGCCAAAATATAATGATACCAGTAAATAATTCTAGTAAATGATTCCAGTAAATGATTCCAGTAGGTGATTCCAGTAATAGAAGCCAGGAATGATGATACCAGTAATAGAGGCCAAAAAATAAATGTGTGTCGTATACATGAATCCAGAAATATTCACACGTGTTGTAACAGGGAATCACATAACTAA
The DNA here is from genome assembly GCA_029216955.1 of Iris pallida. NCBI lineage: Eukaryota > Viridiplantae > Streptophyta > Magnoliopsida > Asparagales > Iridaceae > Iris > Iris pallida. The sequence continues at coordinate 3,994,365 of JANAVB010016199.1, read as the reverse complement.
CTAGAACTGAAGTACAGTAATTGACAAGTAAATGAGAGAACTATCAGAGAATGTACTCGCCTGATGTCTGAATGTCCAAAGTAAATATACTGTCCGATGAGAGGTGTCTGGCTCCTAATCAGAACAGTACAAGTCACAACAAGTCCAAAATGACAATATGAAGTTCTACTATGTATTCTACATGATTCTAGGTCAATCTAGACCAAAGTCAACTCTTGGTCAACTTGGTCAACCCTGAAAGTCAAACCTAGGTCAACTATGGTCAAACTAGGTCTAACAAGTCTAAATTAGGTCAAACAAGTTATTCTAGGTCTAAACAAACTAAGTATATGCAAATCAAGTATCCAAGATAGCTACTAACTCATAGCCTAAGTTACTTGCTAAACCAAGCACAAAACTAAACCATAAGCTAACAAGGCACACAAACTTAGTCATATAATGTATATATATTATTCACATTCACATATTCATATACATAGATATATATAGGAAAGCTATATATATAGGCACATATATATATATATATATATATATATATATATATATATATATATATATATAAATATATATATATATATATATATATATATATATATATATATATATATATATATATATATATATATATATATATAGAAAGAGAGGTAAAAGAGTAAGTGAGTATGTGTGTGTTTGGCATGTGTGTGAAAGGATATGTGTTAATGTTCTAAAATTTAGTGATAGGTAGATGTATGTGATATGGGATACATGATGTCAAAGGGTGTATGAATGCATGTGTGTAAAAGGTTATAGGTTAACTCAGTTTATAGAAATACATACTTACATACATACTTACCTTGTATACATGCATACATACATATCATGTATATTACATTTACATGATACATACATGTATACTTGTATTATATTATACTTACATTCATGCATATTAGATACTTATATTTATATTAACATATTGCAAACATTCATTTCATTCATGCATCTATGCATTACCTACATGTTTTATACATATGCATACATTGTATATTCATATCATTTCATACATTAACACAGAGACATACAAACATACACACATCATATATTTTATACCTTGCATTACCTTACATATCATGTTATATATTATCATTCATTCCTTTCATATATTATATTCTATATTACCTATATACATGTATTTCCTCCATTCATTCATGCTTGCATCATATACTCTACATTACCATACCTGTTATCATTATATATTGTATTACAATATTTTTACATTATGCATTTATATCTATCATTACATATATATCCTGCATTCATATCTAGCATTCATTATATACTTTCATGCATACATTGTATATCATTCTTTCATTCATGCATTGCTTATATGCATTATATTAATAGCATTCCTACATGCTTGCATTCAACCATATATATAAATTAATGTAAAGAGAATATATATCATATATATATCATTTTATTCATCTAACATAACATGCATTACATACTCTATATTCATTTAATATCCATACTACATAGGCTCATAGGTTACACAAAATGCATATATCGTATAGTCACTCTTCTACTTAAAACCAATACTGTACCAATTGGGCATTCATTAAATTCTAGGATTAAAGTATGTTATAGATCTTTGTGTTAGCTTTCCGAAACTTTAAACAGATCGCATTTTCGTGTCCGAAAGCTCCCGGAATCGCGAAAATACCGAAACACGTTCGTCTTTCGTACAACTGACACTCAAATAATTCTACAGAAAGTTACAGGAAGAATTTGGCTTATTAAAATATCTATTGGGAAAGCTAACTTCGATACGGTTCTTTTTAAAAAAAATGGGAGATAAATCGGAGTTCTAAACTAAAAGTTATGACATTTCTAAGTTGCTTTGGTTAATAAAAACGTGGATAAAAAAATTATGACGAATTTAGGTAGTTTGAGACAAAAGAAACACAAGTATATAACATAATATATCAAGAACTCACTCTCTACACTAATATATATATATGAGACACTATAGAACACATCTCCAATACAAAAATATGAGATTAAACATGTAATAATTCATTCATACATAAAAACAACACATAGTGTGTCCAAATTTGGGGTTTTCCCACATGGACACAACCACAACACAAAGGACACTCCTATGACCTCCAAATGGACACGAAATGGACACAAATGGAGATACAACCATGGGGGTCATTCCTATGGGTTCAAAATAGACCTATATGTATGAGGAAATGAAAAGGAGAAGGGATTTATACCTCCCGGTAGATCGAATCGAAGAAAAGCCTTCCCGGAGTGACACCGATACGTAGAGATTCCAAAAGGACACGAACGAGCTCCGAATCCTCTCAAACTTGGGTAGCTTCCTCCTTGGCTAGAATAGAGAAGGAAAGAAGAAGATTTGGTGGCGAAATGGAAGGATTTGGTAGAGAAATTGCTAGGGATTGCTCTCTAGAAATTTGGGAAAGAACAAGAGAGAGAGTGTGGATGAGAATAATGAAATGAACTTGAGCCTATCCTCTCCCAAAGTGGCTGGCCATATGGGGCTATTTGTCCTATTATGGTAAGGTCCAAAATGCCCCCACTAACCTATTCTATTAGTATTAGGAAAGGGCTAATTGGTTGAGGCTAAATTAGTCATTCTAAAGTCTCTAATCACACTAACCTTATCCATAATAATTAGTCTAACCTCTAACTAAAATTAATATCATGTGGGCTAAAATTAATATCATGTAGGCCATGCCTAACTAGTGTGTGGGTCCACTAAAGTCAACACTACCCCCGGGTCCCCGTTTCAAGTCGGATTGAGCTAAAATTCGAACCCGACTCAAATAATCCCAAAACAATATCATAAATAATAAAATAAATTTCAAAAATATTTCAAAAATACAAAATAACAAAAATACCCCTGTTCCTGAAAACTGGAGGTGACAAATTCCTTGAAATTAAAACCAAACAATTATAAAATGTCAAAATCACAAGTCCTAATTTTAAATAGTTTAAAAATAATTAAAAATCACCAAAAATCATAATATGAAATAATAATCAATAAATAATAATTATAATTACAAAATTTCAAAATTACCCTCATCTGGAAAACTGGGTGTTACAATCCTACCCACCTTATAAAAATTTTGTCCTCGAAATTAAGATGATCGCACCCCCTTCTATGTCAAACATAGTCAAGGGTCAATCACTAGTCAATTTCTCAACATCCAAGTACTTGGTCATCAACTGGTCAACTTCTTAGGGTTTTACCTATGCTAGCTATCTAGGTGTTGGCAACTAGAATTTAGCAAAAGAGAAACTCTATAATAGACTAGCTCTTAACTTCCCAATCCTATCAAGTCACCTATAACTAAATACCTACAAGCTAAGCACATGAATACCAAATACCATATATATATATATATGCTCAAGAACAACAACCCATCACATATATCCTAAGTATATCATCTATATATATATACAGGACTGATCAACCAAGGGTTAAGGCAGACTAAACTTATAAGGGTCTGAAACAATGCTTAGAACTAGGCTAAGGATGAATGGTCTGAATCAAGGAGACATGGTATCTAGTGAAGGGTCTGTACACTGCCTATAAAGGTGATCAACACAAAGACGGAAGCCGCATTGTAGATGTCAACCTTGATGATATCCCAGCAAGTGCGAAAACCCCCCCAAAAATCCGTCTGGTCCTGGGGCACTATGCTCGTCGAGGGCCCAGACGGCTTCTTTCACTTCTTCCTCCGAAGGGGACTGTTCAAACCGTAAATTGCCAGAGTCGCTGATAAGATGGGGAACCCTGTCCAGGAAGGTGTTGTCTTTTAGCACCGCTACCTTGGAAAAGAGTTTGGAGTAGAACTTCGCGGCCTCCTCTTGAATACCTTTTTAGTCGGTGATGCTGGTGCCATTGTCTGTAGCAATCTGATGGAGAGTGAGTTTTTGTCTACGCCCGTTAAAGCAAGCGTAGAAGAAGCTCGAGTTGTTGTCCCCCTCGCTGTCCCATTTGATCCTCGCTTTCGACTTCCAAAAATCGGTCTCAATCTTCAGCCTAAATTTGAGGACAGTTTTGGTGAGGTTCAGGGCCTTCCTGGTATCAGACGAACAGTCGGCCATGTATCTCGCTTCGGTACGAGTCATGTCATCCTCTGCCTCACGGATTACTTGGAAGATATCGTCATAAGCTTGCTTGCTCCAAGCAGTCAGGGATTTCCTCGTGGCCTGGAGCTTTTTGGCCACGCGATTAAGGGGATCTATAGAGTCCGTGCTGTTCCACGCTTCCGAGATGACTACTAAGAATTGGGGGCGCTCGCTCTAGAAGTCCAGAAAACGGAAGCTCTTTCTAGAGTGGTTGGAGGTACTAGTGGTACCAACCAGAAGGGGGCGTGGTCGGATTCAGTTGTGTTAAGGTGAGAAAGCTTGGAGGTAGTCCCCATATCTTGCCAGTGGACGTTCGTTAAGGCCCTATCGAGACGGAAGAATTATCGACGGTCGCCTTCCTGCATGTTGCACCAGGTGAAAGCATTGCCGGTGAACGGAAGGGGGTGAGGTGGGAGTTGAAGATGAAGTTGTTGAAGTCTTGCATAGCGGAGAGAGGGGGAGGGCGGCCTTCAATCTTCTCATCTCTACAGGTGACGTCGTTGAAGTCTCCGATGCAAAGCCATGGGAGGTTATGGTTGTGGTGGTTGGTGCCCAAGAGGTCGTTCCATAGGTTTCTGTGTTCCGCAATGTCACAACCGCCGTGAACCGCAGAAAGAATGGCACGTTTGGGGATCAAAGGGTGTTCCATCCAGCAAGACAGGGCCTGGCTGGAATCTTAGATGATACCGATTTTGACGGCTTTGGACCAGAGAATCCAAATATCGTGCCTGTCTGCGATGGCTGAGTGAAAGCCTAACTGTAGTTGAATGGATTTGAGCCTCTTGTGGCAGATTTTGGGTTCAAGGATGATCATGATGTCGATCTTGTGAGTTTTCTTGAGGGTGGTGATTCTTCTTATCTTAGGTTTGTTCGCTAGACCGCGGACATTCCAGGAGAGAATGTTCAGCATTAATGGAGCTTTGGGAGGGGTTGGTTGGACCGCTTCGCAGCAGACCTATTGTGCATTGACGGGGATTTAGCGGTCCTTTTTTTTTTTCCGTTTTTCTGTTGACGATGGGTGGGATCTCCGTCTTCTTAGAGGATGTGCCGGTGGAGGGGTCCTTGGAGCATTTAGGGGGTGTGACCATTTCTCCTGCTGAATCGAGGTCGGAATGCTCCGGTGGGATAAGAAGGGAGTCATCGGAGATGCCAATCTGGTCTCCTTCTGCTTGGAGAGGGAATCCAGAGGCGAGGACCTGAAGCCCTCTAAGGGCCTGCTCTGGCCCTATGATGGCTAGAGCATCAACGGTGGAGTTGCCGAGCGAAGAATGCAGGTCGACGACACTCGGATGTGCTAGGGAGGACTCTTCTGCATTCTCAGGAAGAGGGGCATTGAGGTCCTCGAGGACCGATCCGGGGGCCTAGTCGAGGACAGCATGACTGACTGACTCCTAGGGGGAGACGATGGCTTCTGACAAGAGGGCGTTAAATTGATTGGACATGGAAAGGTTGGGTGGGTGGTAGGGGACCACTACTTTTTCTGCTGAGTTGCCTCTATTGGATTTGCCTTCACTGGAGTTGAATCTGGTGTGGGAATTTGGAAGAGGAAGCAGGGATGGTTGCTCAAATTTTTGATTCTGGTTCCCTTTGGGGTTGGGTTCTGACTGCCCTGGTTTCTTCCTTAGCTCCGGATGGAGATGGAGGCAGTGCTTGGATAGGTGACCGCATAAATAGCAGTGAGTGCAGAAGATTATGTGGTTGTCGTAGATGATTTGCTGAGTGTGAGTTTGGGTTCCAAGTTCGATAAGGATGTGGTTGGGGGGTCTAAGGTGAGGTCGAGTTCCACGCATATCTTAGCATAGTGAGCTTTAGTCAGGTTGCTGGTTTCGGTGGCGGTCGCTACGTAAGTCCCGAAGGAGTTGGCGATACGCTTTAGCGCCACCAGAACGAAGCAAATGAGGAAGAGATTGGGTAGGGTGACCCAGGCGGCAACCGTCGCTGAATCTTCCTTGGTGTTAAAGTGCGACGACCACTTGATTATCTTCATCTGGTGGGAGTCAACCCTCCCGTTCTATTGGACCATACCGTCATGTGGTCTTGTGTATAGGATAGGTGTAACATGATGTGCCTAGGGTCGAGGGGTGCAACCCTGTACTCCATCGATAGCCGTCAGCTGGCAATAACCTCTGCCACCCTGGCTAGCTTGGGACAGCTAGCTGAGAATTTGAGGACGAAGGAGTATGGGAAGGAGTTGGCCAGAGATGAGAGTTCCTGGTCGGAGAACGGCACTGTCGGCGTGGGTGATGCCTGCGGGTACTCATAATCGAAAAGAGGGACGTCCGGGAACAGGAGTCCCGGCTTCGGTGCCCGGTCAGGATGAAGGATTTCGACAAAGGAGGTGGTCGGGCATAGAGATGGGCCCGGGGCTGGGAGGGCCGGGAGGGGGGTGGCACCGGAGGACACGGATCCCGGAAGAGGAAGGCTAGCACTCGAAGATGAGGGGGCTGGCCCCGAAGGATCCCAGGATGCGCACTCGCGAGGACCCGGAGGAAAACGAAGGGGGGCGGGGGATGGGTGGCGCCAACAAGTGAGGAAGCATCCGGCCGACCTGCCACATCGGAAAGTAACATCATGTCTACCGGTGGAGGTGGAGGGTGCAAAGATGATAAAAGGGGGATGTCTACACGTGGCATAGACAGAGGGAGGAAGGGGGTGGGGAGCACCCAACGGGGCCGCAACAGGAGGCACGGGGGCGGCCGACGGGCCCATGGCTGGGGGCATAAAATTGGGGAAGGATTGGGGAGGCAGGGTTGTGCCCACACCCGGTGCAACCGAAGGGTGGGCGAGGAAGCTAGTGCCAACCGGGGCGGCAAAAGGATGCGCTGAATGGGGAATGGAAAGGTGGGAGGGGGTATTGCCCATCGATCTCACTACAGTATATATAGAGCATTGTCAAAGAAATACCTAGTGTTCCAATGTGCACAAGAGTAATTCAAAGTTTACTTTCTATTAATGAAATACGAAATTTTATCCCGAGGGATTACATCATTTAAAGAATGCACTTTGGTATTGGCGCATCTGTAGTCTCCTAACTCTTCATCCATGAGTACCAGAGATGTCGTGGGAGAAGGTGGAGGACGTTTTCCTTCAGCTTGACTACTAAAGGGGATACAGTCGGAGGTTCGTGTGACCTCAGAGTTAGCTTCGGAACCTTTCGGGGAAGCCTTATTCGTATAGGCTCATGGCTATCCTCTGACATGCTCTAGGATGGTCTATCCAGAGCTTTTCCTCGAAGCTTAATGACGAGAGGGGCCAATGTCTGGGGAGATTTTCCCCTCAATTGAACCTTAAATGGTTCTTCAGCAATAGCTGCACTTTCTGCCTCCTCGTCGTCATTATTGGCATCGTCATCCCATGGGATTAGTTTGTACAGATCCGCATCGGTACAATATGCTTCGAGCCCTCGAAAGGGATCGATGGCAGCGAACTCGGTCTTGATAGTCCTGTCGTTGGCCACATACTTCATGCACTGATGGAGAGTGGAGGGCACGATCATGTATTCATGAATCTATGGTCGTCCCAATAGCATGTTGTAGCTTATATTAGCGTCAATGACGTAGCAAGTAACGTTAGTCTGGAGAATGCCTATTTGGCATTTCAGGCGGATCTTGCCCAGGGGTTCACTTTTTTCAGCGTTGAAATTGCTGATTGTAGTGTTTGACGTAGTTAGCCGATACATCAGGATCCCCAAAGCTTAGAGTAAACTCCGGAGGATGATGCTGAGCGAAGAGCCGTGGTCGATATGGATGCAATTGACCTTAATGGTACCAACATATACTATATAGTATAGTGGTCGGTTGTGCCTATTGTTTTTCAGTAGCATATCCTGCTGAGTGAAGGTGATATTGGGGATCATCTTGACGAGACTACGACAATGTGGACATTCAGCAGGGTTCTCCTTGGGCAGTTGCACCTGAGTGAGGAAGGAATCGACGTTCTGTAAAGCTTCACTGAGGGCGTCTTGAGTCTCTTTGGAGAGATGAAGAAGCTCGAAGAGTGATAGTCAAGCCGGGGTGTTGGCCAGCTGCGCCAATATGTAGAAACTGTAGGGCTTGATAGGCCCTACTGTCGAGTCTTTTCTCAGAGGTTTGTCAAAACGAACCTCCTTCAGCTTCTGTTTATCTGCAGTAGGCGCTTAAGACAGGCCCGCTTTCGATGTATCGGGGTCATTGGCCGTGATGGACGGAGGTGTCTCTTCCTCTGGAGCTTGGTTTTCTTCTCGTTGGTGAGCCGAGCGAGTGGTAAACAAGGTGTCATCAGTTGTCGTAGAGATCATGTGACACGACTTGACCTTCTTTCCCTTAACCGAGCACGCTGTAGACATCATCATGTCTGGAGTAAGATCAGGATGGATCCACATAACTTTGCCTCGTGGCATTGTAAATGGAATGAGCCCCTGAGCATTGACATGAGCTAGTGGAAGATTGACTACTTCTATTGTAAAACCCCTAAATTTTTACTATTTTTTTAAATTAAATTTGGTACTGATTTAAAATTTTGTATTGTACGTCGCATAGTCGTATTGTACGTCGCGCACGAAATTTTATTTTTCGTAATTGCTCATCGAGTGCGAATATGTGCGAGCGTACATATTTTAGAAAAACATTTTTTTTCTATTTTATTATACACTTTCAAAATATTATATAATTATTATTCTTGCTATAAAAAGCCTTTTATTTTTAGCAGTTATTAATCATAAATAATATTTTATTGTATACTAGGAAAAGCATAATCATGTATGCATTATTCGTGCATACATATATTTCGTAATTATTTACTAGTCTATTTTAAATAAAAATGTAATTTTTGAGATTTATTAATATTAATATTTTATTATTCAAAAAGATATTTAAAAATATTTATTATTTTTAAAATTATTATTATTGGTATTTTGAAAAATATATTTGGAAGTTATTGTGGCCAATTAAATCTTGATTTGATTTTTGGATTTATTTAAATAGTTAAATATGTGAAGTTTGATTTATCCCATTTGATTTTGAGCTAAAAATTTAATTAGATTTAAATTGGATTTGTATTTGAGTTGATTGCTTTTAAATTAAACTGCGAATTATCTATTTTGGGTTTAAACTATTCCTAATCATTATCCAACTAGAAATTTCCACATCCTATAAATAGGCAGGTACTCATCCATAAATTTCTACAATTCACAAATTCCTCCAATTATTCCACCACGAGTGCAGTGCATCGTGTCCGTGTCCGTTCCCACATTCTTATTCCATTATCTACAAATACATTTTTTTCTCTGTGTCGACAACACCGACACCAATAAAACCTAAGCCTAATACGGCCGCTCTCCTTCCTTGTCGTCACAGCCTCCGCCTTCCCGAGTCCATCCCCAATGTGTAACCACCGGCTGCATCCATCACAACCACCCCGCCAAGTCCGACATCCCAAATCCCAGCCCACACAGCCGTTGCCAACCCCATACCCGTCGTCACCACAACCAAAACCACACAACCCAGCCGCCACCGTGGCCACTGCCGCGGCAGCCCACGCCGCCACCACCCAATAGGAAAAACATCAAATTAAAACCCTAATCTTGACTCACCTCCGCCTCGCCGCACGCAGAGATCCGCCGCTGACCCGAGCCGTCCCCTTTGAACTCCGGCGACCCATAGCCGCGTCCGCTGCAGGCCTCCGATCGTCGCCCAGCACCGCAGCCTCGCCGCACCCACCGAGAACCCCCGCTCCTTCCCACGCCGCGCGTCTGCCGGCGACTTAGCCGCTCCGCGTAGGCGCCGGATCCGGCCAGCCCTGACATAGCCGCCCACCGAGAACCCTCCACTTCCGGCCACCCCCTTCGCGTTCCTCCGCCGCTCCAGCGACCAACCACCGCGAGCCCTAACCGCCGGACCATCCCGTCCACCGACCTCCCCGACCGACGAAACCCTCGCCCTAGACGCCCGCTCCGTCAGCAAACTCCGGCCGTTCCCCTCCTCCGGCACTGCGCCGCCCCACCGCGTGCGCCGCCGCCGTCTCTTCCCTTCTCCTCCGCCCCCATTCTTCCTTCCGACTCCCTCTTGAAACCCTCTTCTCTCTCTCTCTTCGTCTTCTCCTTCCTTCATAAATTTTTTTTTCTTCTTTCTTCACACTTAAGCCTTCTCTCTCCCCTCTTCTCAAATGTACAGCACTGTGTAAACTCTCCTCTCTCGAGAGGAGAGCAGTGCTGTGCTAACAGCTTTTTTTTTAACTTATCTATTTTTATTTATTATTTCTATTTTTATTTTTATTTTGTTGATTGGTATTAGTTCCATTGTTATGTTTTCATTATCATTATTTGTATTATTATTAACTACTGCAATTAGTACATCATTTAGCTCAAAATTGCTATTAGATTATTTTATATATTTTAATATACTCATTCTTTTGGTTATATTTTTATTATTATTACTAATTTAATTTACTGATTTAATGTGAGTATATATGAATATTATTGTTACTCTATTCTTTCAACAAATTTTTAATTGTTAAGATATTGTGTAAAACAGGGGTTTACAAATACATTTTTATATAAAATATAGTTTTATAATACTAATATGGCTATATTATATCCATTGGTTTTACTAATATTTTTGTTATATTCCTAAATTAGATTCTTGCATTATTTCAAATACGATTTTACTAAAGTATTCTAGCTACTTTCTTTCAAATATAATTTGGCCTTAAATATATATTATTATACAGTTCTTAATCAAAATGTAAGTTTTGAGCCAAAAATAATATTTGGACTAAAATGTTGTTTTCAAATTGTTATATATAAATTATTTTAAGTATTTACGAAAAGATATTTTAACTAATAAAATATATTATATTTTTCTAAAATAGTATAAGTATTGTTTACGCAATTATTTCTATTATCAATCGTTGTCCATGACCAAGCCATTACTCCTATTCCCTCACCAATTCTAGACTATCCTATGTCGACCTTAACTATCCCGACCATCCCGGACCTAATAGAACTGTCTGTACCACCATCAGAGGTCACTTTGCATAGTTGTTGCCCCGAAGTCGCAGTTTGTGCCACCTTGATTATTGCAGCACCACACCAGGCATCCTACCAGGCAAGACACCTTGCCATTTACTGTTTACTTATTTTAGCTCATATTTCATGCATTGTTCATTATTTTCTTTATGCAAATTAAACTGTGATACATGGCATAACCTGTTAGAACTTACTGTTCATTTTTATTCTGCTATGTATTATTTTTCTCACATTAAACCTAGATTTAAGGGACCACCTTGTGTGTTGCATTCATTGGCCTTGACACGTTGTAATACGAAGTTGTGTATCGCATGTAGGACATGGAAGTACGTGATTGGCTGGCCACCAGTACGTACAAGTCGTGCGATAGGAATAACCGCTAATAGAGGTTGCATGCTTAGTTTGACTTAGCGGTTATAGAGGTTAATGTTGTGGATACAACATAGTAGGCATTGGGCGGGGAGGACAATTCCTTAGCGTATGGGCTTCGATGCACTTCCCTTGTGACCCGGACTCTCCACTGGAGATACGGGATTGATGACCCATGATTACTGACGGCCACTGACGATTCTGCGGAACGTCATGCTCTTACTGATGGGGCCTCTAGTACCCAAGGGGGACTATGTCGATCCTATTCAGCCAGGGCCCATGCGTAGGAAGGATTGTTCTTAACTACATTTCACTTATAACGGTAGGCTACCTTATCCGTTAGGTACGAGTACTTTTGGTTTGGGTACTTGTATCTGACCGTGGCTTGGAACAATAACTTGTCGCGGATTAGTTCGTCACATCTTGTCCTTGTTTAGTTGTAGGTGTGACTTACTACTTCGATAAAAAGGTATTGAACCTTGTTGGGGTCCGGATACCATATTGGATTCATAGCATGGAAAGATACGTCACCGTGAATTAGTTTACCATCTCCTGTCCTTGTTTGGTTGGGGGATGGTACGCTCGTTCAGTAGGTGCGTATTGTACCATATTATAAATTCGATTGAATTATTTATTTGAGCAATATTTATTCAGTTTATATGGCATGATATTATGTGTCTTGTTACGTCCCTCTGAGGACCTGGTTATCTCCCCAGGTGTGTGCTATTGTCTTTCGCAAGTGTTCTAGCTCTAACCGTGATCATCGCTATTTCTTCGAGGATGATTGCACTTGGATCGTCTTCGCTTCGCTCGCCAAAATCTTTCTTTTGTTATGTATTTCTTTTCATAGTTGGTAGTGGATTTGTCTCCGCCCAACTACATGTACCAAATGACAATTTCATAGTTGATTATTTGAGATCATCTATTCATTTATTTTGTCTGGATGAGATTAGTTATGGTTCTACTATATTTTATAGCTTATGTATCCATACGAGGCCTATGTACTTTGTATGCATACAGCTGGCATGTCTACGTTTCTAGTCCTACGTATTTTGGGACTGGGGCGTTACATGTTTTTGTGGTGGTCCATGCAGGTCAAGATAAATTATTTGGTTATCTTACCGTACCAAGCAAGCCTGCGAATAGGATTAGAAGTCTAGGATCTCATCCACATACTTGACCTCCTTCCTCGATTTCATATTCGAACTACCGTTCGACTCATCGATTGCATCTTGCTTGATTCCTCCTATCATTATTTCTATCTTCCCTTCGTGCTTGCTAGAGATTGACCCTACTAGTTAGATGTCCCAAACACCCTTAGCTTAATTCTTTAAGTTGGATAGAATACCCCACGACCTGACACACCTTTGACCATTAAGGGAATACAAATAGTATTATCTAGACCATAGAGACTAGAGAAACTTAACCCATTTGGGTCAACTAAGCCTTGGTCAATAGAACCGTAGAATGATGGTATAGGAATAAACAAGACTTAGATCCTAATGACACTTAGACTATTCATATTAGTTCTTATTTCATCTACCCTCGTGCCTATGTTTTACTATCTAAACAAATGATGCTAATATAGCGTAGTATTTGCAAGCTAATCCTTATCGAGCTTCATCAAGACATATGCTATAGAGTGGCCACTCACTAACATATTGTCTAATCAGAACCGGTGCATGATGATCTGATCAACCAAGTGCACTTTGGTTCGCTTTTGTCTATTATTCTATGTGGATGGAACATAATTAAACTCGGCCTTAGAATCCCATCCACGACTGCCTTGGCAATTCTTTTGAATTATTCGGTCGCTTTTGAACCACATATTCGTATTCGATAAACGCCTTCTTCGAACTCTATATTGCTTTCGCCTTCACCCATTTTAGAAGGACGAAAGCATGGTGCTAGAACTTCCTCTAGCCTTCCTATCGATTATGACCATACCGTATTATTTTCTATGATCTAGATCGCAATTTCTTACGACATGATTTTGTGAAAACATTGCAATCGTTTGATCCCCATCGATACCCCCCGTGTCTTCTCACCCCCTACTAATTCTTAATTTCGAGGACGAAATTCTTTTAAGTTGGGTAGGATGTAAAACCCCTAAATTTCTACTATTTTTTTTAATTAAATTTGGTACTGATTTAAAATTTTGTATTGTACGTCGCATAGTCGTATTGTACGTCGCGCACGAAATTTTATTTTTCGTAATTGCTCATCGAGTGCGAATATGTGCGAGCGTACATATTTTAGAAAAATATTTTTTTTCTATTTTATTATACACTTTCAAAATATTATATAATTATTATTCTTGCTATAAAAAGCCTTTTGTTTTTAGCAGTTATTAATCATAAATAATATTTTATTGTATACTAGGAAAAGCATAATCATGTATGCATTATTCGTGCATACATATATTTCATAATTATTTATTAGTCTCTTTTAAATAAAAATGTAATTTTTGAGATTTATTAATATTAATATTTTATTATTCAAAAAGATATTTAAAAATATTTATTATTTTTAAAATTATTATTATTGGTATTTTGAAAAATATATTTGGAAGTTATTGTGGCCAATTAAATCTTGATTTGATTTTTGGATTTATTTAAATAGATAAATACGTAAAGTTTGATTTATCCCATTTGATTTTGAGCTAAAAATTTAATTAGATTTAAATTGGATTTGTATTTGAGTTGATTGCTTTTAAATTAAACTGCGAATTATCTATTTTGGGTTTAAACAATTCCTAATCATTATCCAACTGGAAATTTCTACATCCTATAAATAGGCAGGTACTCATCCATAAATTTCTACAATTCACAAATTCCTCCAATTATTCTACCACGAGTGTAGTGCATCGTGTCCGTGTCCGTTCCCACATTCTTATTCCATTATCTACAAATATATTTTTCTCTCTGTGTCGACAACACTGACACCAATAAAACCTAAGCCTAATACGGCCGCTCTCCTTCCTTGTCGTCACAGCCTCCGCCTTTCCGAGTCCATCCCCAATGTGTAACCACCGGCTGCACCCATCACAACCACCCCGCCAAGTCCGACATCCCAAATCCCAGCCCACACAGCCGCTGCCAACCCCATACCCATCGTCACCACAACCAAAACCACACAACCCAGCCGCCACCGCGGCCACTGCCGCGGCAGCCCACGCCGCCACCACCCAATAGGAAAAACATCAAATTAAAACCCTAATCTTGACTCACCTCCGTCTCGCCGCACGCAGAGATCCGCCGCTGACCCGAGCCGTCCCCTTTGAACTCCGGCGACCCATAGCCGCGTCCGCTGCAGGCCTCCGGTCGCCGCCCAGCACCGCAGCCTCGCCGCACCCACCGAGAACCCCCGCTCCTTCCCACGCCGCGCGTCCGCCGGCGACTTAGCCGCTCCGCGTAGGCGCCGGATCCGGCCAGCCCTGACATAGCCGCCCACAGAGAACCCTCCACTTCCGGCCACCCCCTTCGCGTTCCTCCGCCGCTCCAGCGACCAACCACCGCGATCCCTAACCGCCGGACCATCCCGTCCACCGACCTCCCCGACCGACGAAACCGTCGCCCTAGACGCCCGCTCCGTCAGCAAACTCCGGCCGCTCCCCTCCTCCGGCACTGCGCCGCCCCATCGCGTGCGCCGCCGCCATCTCTTCCCTTCTCCTCCGCCCCCTTCTTCCTTCCGACTCCCTCTTGAAACCCTCTTCTCTCTCTCTCTTCGTCTTCTCCTTCCTTCATAAATTTTTTTTCTTCTTTCTTCACACTTAAGCCTTCTCTCTCCCCTCTTCTCAAATGTACAACACTGCGTAAACTCTCCTCTCTCGAGAGGAGAGCAGTGCTGTGCTGACAGCTTATTTTTTTAACTTATCTATTTTTATTTATTATTTCTATTTTTATTTTTATTTTGTTGATTGGTATTAGTTCCCTTGTTATGTTTTCATTATCATTATTTGCATTATTATTAACTACTGCAATTAGTACATCATTTAGTTCAAAATTGCTATTTGATTATTTTATATATTTTAATATACTCATTCTTATGGTTATATTTTTATTATTATTACTAATTTAATTTACTGATTTAATGTGAGTATATATGAATATTATTGTTACTCTATTCTTTCAACAAATTTTTAATTGTTATGATATTGTGTAAAACAGGGGTTTACAAATACATTTTTATATAAAATATAGTTTTATAATACTAATATGGCTATATTATATCCATTGGTTTTACTAATATTTTTGTTATATTCCTAAATTAGATTCTTGCATTATTTCAAATACGATTTTACTAAAGTATTCTAGCTACTTTCTTTCAAATATAATTTGGCCTTAAATATATATTATTATACAGTTCTTAATCAAAATGTAAGTTTTGAGCCAAAAATAATATTTGGACTAAAATGTTGTTTTCAAATTGTTATATATAAATTATTTTAAGTATTTACGAAAAGATATTTTAACTAATAAAATATATTATATTTTTCCAAAATAGTATAAGTATTGTTTACGCAATTATTTCTATCATCAATCATTGTCCATGACCAAGCCATTACTCCTATTCCCTCACCAATTCTAGACTATCCTATGTCGACCTTAACTATCCCGACCATCCCGGACCTAATGGAACTGTCCGTGCCACCATCAGAGGTCACTTTGCATAGTTGTTGCACCGAAGTCGCAGTTTGTGCCACCTTGATTATTGCAGCACCACACCAGGCATCCTACCAGGCAAGACACCTTGCCATTTGCTGTTTACTTATTTTAGCTCATATTTTATGCATTGTTCATTATTTTCTTTATGCAAATTAAACTGTGATACATGGCATAACCTGTTAGAACTTACTGTTCATTTTTATTCTGCTATGTATTATTTTTCTCACATTAAACCTAGATTTAAGGGACCACCTTGTGTGTTGTATTCATTGGCCTTGACACGTTGTAACACGAAGTTATGTGTCGCATGTAGGACACGGAAGTACGTGATTGGCTGGCCACCAGTACGTACAAGCCATGCGATAGGAATAACCTCTAATAGAGGTTGTATGCTTAGTTTGACTTAGCGGTTATAGAGGTTAATGTTGTGGATACAACATAGTAGGCATTGGGCGGAGAGGACAATTCCTTAGCGTATGGGCTTCGATGTACTTCTCTTGTGACCCGGACTCTCCGCTGAAGATACGGGGTTGATGACCCATGATTACTGACGGCCACTGACGATTCTGCAGAACGTCATGCTCTTAATGATGGGGCCTCTGGTGCCCAAGGGGGACTATGCCGATCCTATTCAGCCAGGGCCCATGCGTAGGAAGGATTGTTCTTAACTACATTTCACTTAGAACGGTAGGCTACCTTATCCGTTAGGTACGAGTACTTTTGGTTTGGGTACTTGTATCTGTCCGTGGCTTGGAACAATAGCTTGTCGCGGATTAGTTCGTCACATCTTGTCCTTGTTTGGTTGTAGGTGTGACTTACTACTTCGATGAGAAGGTATTGAACCTTGTTGGGGTCCGGATACCATATTGGATTCATAGCATGGAAAGATATGTCACCGTGAATTAGTTTACCATCTCCTGTCCTTATTTGGTTGGGGGGATGGTACGCTCGTTCAGTAGGTGCGTATTGGACCATGTTATAAATTCGATTGACTTATTTATTTGAGAAATATTTATTCAGTTTATATGGCATGATATTATGTGTCTTGTTACGTCCCTCTGAGGACCTGGTTATCTCCCCAGGTGTGTGCTATTGTCTTTCGCAGGTGTTCTAGCTCTAACCGTGATCATCGCTATTTCTTCGAGGATGATTGCACTTGGATCGTCTTCGCTTCGCTCGCCAAAATCTTTCTTTTGTTATGTATTTCTTTTCATAGTTGGTACTGGATTTGTCTCTGCCCAACTACATGTACTAAATGATAATTTTATAGTTGATTATATGAGATCTTCTATTCATTTATTTTGTGTGGATGAGATTAGTTATGTATCTACTGCATTTTACAGCTTATGTATCCATACGAGGCCTATGTACTTCGTATGCATACAACTGGCATGTCTACGTTCCTCGTCCTACGTATTTTGGGACTGGGGCGTTACATCCATCATTACCCTTGGGATGGGGACTACGCCATCTTGCACCTCCGTGGTTGGAAAACTTTCGAATTGGAGAGTAACCATGTCGGCAATAACAATCTTCTTATCATAGTCAAGTAAGATGACTTTGGCGTCGATGAGACGCAGGATCAGTCTTTTCAACACGTAGCAATCACATTCAAATGGTGGACATACTGATTATAGTGGTCGTACTTTGGGTTGTCCACTTTTTCTACTTCATCGGGGCGCTTTGGCGGTGGGAGTGAAAGCTTGCCGCTCTTCGTTAACATATCGAAGAGTTCTAGCATATCTTCATCGTTTAAGGAGTAGGTCTCCTTCGGCCTCTACATTTTTATAGGCTTCGGGTTCGCTGATGCTGAACCTTTGGATATGTTGACGGTCATAGCTTGCTTTCCTTTTCCGTCTTTGGGGTTGCTGCTGGACAAGCGCCTCCCTTTGTCCTCGAGAGAATGAAAGTTTAGTCCCAGTAGCTGTACGTCTTGGGCCTTTTTTTGTGCCACATCTACCTCTATAATGAAAGGCGTCCATTCTGTGCAAGGAGCACTTGTCAGACCGTTGAGCACCTCTAGAGGGGGGTGAATAGAGTGAGTACGAGTGCAGCAGAAAATAATCACCAATTAAAAATTAAAAGCAGATAGCTATGGCTGTGAATAAGGAGGCAGTAAATAAATGTAGCATGAGATCAGAGAATCAAACTCAGTGGACACCGCGATATATACTGGTTTTCCTCTTGGAGGACTAATCCAGTCGCAGGTACTCTTGCCTGCTATTAATCTACAATTCACAAGCTAATTGAGAGCTTGCAGTCTCTTTACAACACCGTACTTGGTGACAAGTGCACGACCGACTTCACAACACCGTGCTTGGTGACGAGCGCACGACCAACTTCTAGAACAGAAATGATTTCTGAACTTGAACGACCTCTTTACAACTCTGATAACCAAAGAACTCTAAATCGAATCGATATTACTGGCTTTGGCTAAGAGATGTATAGGTGGAGTATGAAAGCTTTTTAGAACACTGAAAAACACTTTAGGAATAGATAAAGAGAAGAAATGATGAGTGATTTGAAAAGGAAAAATTTCTTCTATTTATAGGTATTCTTGAGAAACGAACTCGGGTAGATTTGGGCAGAGTTCAGATGCAAGGATTTTACATACGAACGTTGGATGCAGATTTGGTCGGAACTGAATTTCAAATAACCTAGATCGAACTCGGGCCGAACTCGGACCGAACTCGGTCAAAGTTCTCTCAGAGTTCTGCTTGGTCAGAACAGTAAGGAATGAACCAAATTTGCATAGGTTTTGGGCTTTTTGGAATTTGTGGACTTTTGGGATAAGTAGGTAGGCTTATTTTTGTTTGTGGACTGTGAATAACCTAAGCCAGTAATACTCAGTCGATTTTACAATTTGTATTCTAGACTCAATAATGGATAAAATACATAATAAACGGTAACATGACTCAGACTGTTTCCAGTGCATAAAAGCTTCAGGATGATGATTTACATGCTTGCGGATGTTGTAGTATGCTCTTTGATATTGATTTCACTTGACCTAAAATGTTAGCAACAGTTTGTATATTTTGTGTATTGACTTAAGTCGTTTGTTGATTTATCAAAATCAAGTGTGACCATTAGGAAATGGGCCAACAATCTCACCCATTTTGATAATTGATAAACTTTAGTCTATACCAAAATATATCTAATAACTTAAGAAAATATATCTAATAATAAAAAAATGAATGGTTCGAATGGTTTAGTATTTTGGTATTGCTCTTTCTCCCCTTTGTCATGATCAAAATATTATGGCTCCCCCGTAATGTGTGAAGCCAACAATATGTTCACCAGAAGACAAAGAAAAAGACAGAGGAATATCCATATATAACAAATCACATGAAAAAGTAAATTAGAAGTAGTCGTGAAATAATTGAAATCTGATAGTAGAATGAAACTAAAATGCAACTAACATAACCAGCATAAGTCATAACGCAACATTTTACGACTATCAAACATAGTCTAAAAAGTCTAACTCATAAGTTTAGACTAGTACATCATCACAAAAAATAAAATAAAAGCTACGTCGATCATTATCTAGCATCGTCAACCAAAAACCATCAACTGAAGTCCCACATCACAGTGGCGTATCATCACCTCCAGGAGCATTCGGTGGAAAGTAAGTTGTAGAAGGATCGAAATAAGTAATGGCAGCCTCATCATCGAACCTCGGACCAGTGAATCTGGGGTGATGGATCATCAGAACAGGATGAGTGGGATCATGAGATAGACTCCAATGTATATCAGCTATGCTGTTCCGTAATACCTATACCTGAGTGATGTGGCAAAATTCAGCGTCAATGTAACTCTGATGACGTTGAGCTAAGAGGGCAAAAAAGTCATCAAAGTGCTGATAAAAGCCTAGGTCGAATCCAGGATCAGGGGCTGGAGCAGCTGGAGCAGGAGCCTGAGGGTCATCATCATGAACTGGAGCAGTAGGGTCGGCACCGGGTGGAGGAGGAGGGTTGAGATACAACCTAGCTCTACTAAGCTCAGTAGCAGGAGAAGAGAAAGGACACATTTCAAGATCAATTTCAAATCTCCTAAAGATAGATGCCAGGTGCATTGGGTAAACAAGGTTACGCCCTATACTTCTGCAATTGAGCATCCAAGCCTAGGTATGCTAAAGTGAATATGATAAATTGCAGATAATTCTATGAAGGTGATCTCGTCAGAAGATCCTCTTTTCGGAAGTAAAGCGGAGAAGATAAAGCGATGCAATTCATAGAAGTGCTGATTCAAGTATTTTGAATATACCCTACGTGGGACAGAACGAGGGTGACACATCAATCTTTGAAGGAGTCAAGGGTGACACCTTCTGGAAACTCTACGTGGTTAATATCTACCAAAGCTTCACCAATATCAGGAACGTAAAAGTATTCACTGATATCAGTGGCACTGAACTCAAGTTCTTGTCCAGCAACACAAGAATAGAAATTGCCATTATTTTTTACTTGCAAGTTGCAGTAAAACATCCTAACGACATTATCATAAATATTATCAAAAATTTCAAAGAAGTCCCGAATTCCAAGTTGGTTAAAAGTAGGATCATATTCAGAGAAAATTATAAAATTGACACAAGCTCTATAACAGATTTTATGACCAACGAAGGAAGTAAACCAAAGATCGAAAATTCCTTGTCAGAAAATAGACCAGAGTCATAGTCGTCATTGTCAGAAGGATGAGCTGGACTAAAAATATTGGTTGGGACATAGTCATAAGAAGATGATCCTACTTGGGAGGTATCAATCCTCCTCTTTTGGGCTTTGGGTGCCATAGAAAGCAAAGAGAGAGAGGATAGATGATTACCTTTGTAGGAAGGAAGAAGAAGATGAAGTGGATCACTTCAGAACTCTATAAAACTTGAAGAGGAGGAGGAGAACCTCCACTTAGGGTTTTAGAGAGGATTCTCGGTAGGAAGATGAGAAATAGAAGTGGGAATAGTGGGGTTTATAAAGACTAGGGTCGGCTGTTCTGTTCTAGAAATCCGCACAGTTACCATCCGAACTCGGTCCGAGTTCGATCCGAGTTTCGCTTCTTGTATTTCCAATATCATTACTGCTGTATAATTGATAAATTTTAATGTATAACATTCATACTTCTTCATTTAATAATTTTTATTACTTTAGGTTAGATGTAGGGGCCGGATCCCAGCTAGCGGTAGTCCGAAGACTAGTATACCGTGTCATTTCAGGCTATTTACGCCTGTATGACAGAAGGACCCTTTCCGCTTGTACCCAAAATAATGTCCATTAATAATGGTCAAAGTTTTGAGTTATAAATTGATTTACTAATCATACTACATTATGAATATGAAAATTCAAGTATGTCGAGCTCTCGACGTAGATTGTTAAAGCGGTCTTCAGCTAGTAGTTTTGTGAAAATGTCTGCTAGTTGATGATCTGTGTCAACAAATTTTAAGCAAATATCCCTGTGTTGTTGGTGATCACGTAAAAAGTGATGACGAATTTCAACGTGCTTTGTGCGTGAATGACATATATGATTCTTAGTCAGGTTAATAATGCTAGTATTGTCACAATAAATGTGAATCTTAGTGTAGCACAGATTGTAGTCTTTTAAGGTTTGCTTCATCCATAAAATTTGAGCGCAATATCGTCCTGCAGCGATATACTCAGCCTCAGTTGTTGATAGTGCTACAGAATTTTGTTTCTTTCTAAACCATGAGACTAAGGCTTTTCCTAGGAAATGACACGTACCGCTGGTACTTTTACGGTCTACTTTGCATCCTGCAAAATTCGCATCCGAGTAACCTATTAGGTTAAAGGATTTGGTTTTAGGGTACCATAAGCCGACTGTTGAAGTTCCCTTAAGGTATCGGAAGATACGCTTAACGGCACATAAGTGTGATTCCTTAGGATTTGCCTGATATCGTGCACAAATGCAGACACTAAACATAATATCAGGGCGACTAGCAGTTAAATACAATAAACTACCAATCATACCTCGATACTTACGCTGGTCGATTGGTTTACCACTTTTATCAGTGTCAAGCTTTATTGATATAGCCATTGAAGTTTCGATAGGCTTTATATTGTCGAAGTCATACTTTTCAGTATGTCCTTTGTATATTTAGCTTGATTGATGAATGTTCCTTTTGAGTGTTGTTGATCTGAAGTCCTAGGAAGAAATTCAGCTCTCCCATCATACTCATCTCAAATTCACTCTGCATACACCTAGCAAACTCTTGACAAAGTTTTTCATTAGTAGATCCGAATATGATGTCATCAACATATATTTGCACAAGAAGAATATCATCATCTAAACACTTGATAAATAAAGTAGTATCAACTGTTCCTTTTGAAAAACCATTTTCATGTAAGAAGACACTTAGGCGTTCATACCAAGCACGAGGTACCTGTTTGAGTCTATAGAGTGCTTTCTTAAGTTTAAAGACGTGATCAGGTTTTTAAAAATCTTTAAAACCAGGGGGTTGTTTCACAAAACTTTTTCTTTCAAAAATTCGTTTAAAAATGCACTTTTTACGTCCATCTGAAATAATTTAAAATTATTAAAACATGCATATGCACAAAATACGCGGATAGCTTCTAGTCTAGCAACAGGAGCATATGTCTCGTCATAATCAATACCTTCTTCTTGATTATAACCTTGTGCCACTAGACGTGCTTTGTTGCGTAGAACTTGTCCATCTTCACTTAATTTATTTCGGAACATCCATTTAGTACCAATTATCTATTGACCAATAGGTTTAGGAACGAGTTCCCAAACTTAGTTTTTCTCAAATTGATTAAGTTCCTCTTACAAGGCATTAATCCAAAATTTATCATTAAAAGCATCTGATACATTCTTAGGTTCTACTTGTGAAATAAAAGCTATATTAGCTACTATTTCAGTATCTCTATATGAAGAGCGTGTACTTACACCTTTTGATATATCACCTATAATGAGCGTCTCTGGATGATCTGGTAAGAACTTCAATGATTCAAATCTATGAGTCAGATCTTCTACAGGACTTTTATCGGTTCTGGCTTGTACATTTTCATCATCACTGTCGCTAGATCTGTGACTAGTGAGCTCATCAAAAGTAACATTAATGGATTCTTCAACAATCATAGATCTTTTATTGAAAATTCTATATCCCTTATTCTTAGCAGCATATCCGAGAAATATCCCTTCATCTGCTTTAGAGTCGAACTTTTCCAAGTTGTCCTTGGTGTTCAGGATAAAACAGTGACATCCAAAAACTTTAAAATATAAAATATTTGGAATTCTTCCAAACCAAAGTTCATAAGGTATTTTCTTCGAGATAGTTCGAATTAACACCCTATTTAAAATATAACAGGCTGTACTTACAGCTTCTGCCCAAAAGTATTTAGGAAGATTGTGCTGATTCAGCATGACTCTAGCCATGTCGCTTAGAGTACGGTTCTTCTGCTCCACAACACCATTCTGTTGAAGAGTTCTAGGATAGAAAAACTAGTGGTAATATCCACTATCATCACAAAACTTTTTGAAATTAGTATTTACGAATTCGCCACCATGATCACTTCAGATACGTGTAATCATGAAGCCTTTTTTATTTTGTACCTTTTTACAAAATATCTGAAATTCAAAAATTGCATCACTTTTGTTCGATAAAAAGTAAACCCAAGTAAAGCGAGAGAAATTATCAACAATAACAATGGCATAGAGCTTATCACCAAGACTAGCGACTCTACTAGGACCAAATAAATCCATATGTATCAACTAAAAAGGTCTAGAAGTACTTATAGCGTTGATGGATTTAAATGTAGAACTATGTGCTTTGTTTTTTTCACAGTCTGCATATACCATATCTCTCTTGAATGATATCTCAGGGAGTCTTTTTACCAACTTTTTAGTGTTTAGTCATGAGATAGTGTCCATATTAGCATGTCCTAGCCTCATATGCCACAACCAGCTTTCATCTAAGTTTGCGACTAGGCATTTTCTTGTATTATTAGTACTCTCTAGAAAGAAAACATAAATATTGTCTTCTATAATTCCTTCATATACGGGATTACCAGATGACATATCATATATTGTACATTTATCTTTTTCAAAATTGATGCCATAACCATTATCTGCCAAGTGACTTATGCTCAGTAGGTTATGTTTCAATTCCGTAACTAGACAAACAACTTTTATTACAGGATAAGGATATAAACGAATAATGCCATTTCCAATGATTTCACCTCTCAGGTTGTTTCTGAAGGAGATGTATCATTCTTTCTTCATCGATAGCATGGCGAACAAAGATACATCACCAATCATGTGTTGTGAACATCCGCTATCGAGGATCTACTTACTTTTAGCATGAGAGGGTTGAGGGTCCACCTACAAAACAAGTAGATAAATCCTTTGGTACCAATTTATTGAAGGGTCCATGTTGATTAGTCTTAAGTCTCCAAATCAGTATGTAATTATCAACAAGCTTTCTTGCTAGACAATATTGTGATATGTACCCATGAGTACCACAGTATGTGCAAGTAAGTTTTGAAAACGTGTTAGTTGATTTTGTGTTGACATGCATAAGTAGTTTCTTTGAAAACCTATATGTGAAAGCATGGTGATATTCGTGTTTCTTACGTGCTTTCTGTGCTTTAGTCCTCTTAGGTGTATGCTTAGCATTAGGACTAATTTTAGGCTGTGTCACAGGTATAGCCTGTTTGCCTAACTTGATTTCTAACTTTTTAGAAACCACATAAGACTCTTCATATTTAGCGGTCATATTAATGAGTTTTTGCTCTGTGACTAAGTGCTTCTTCTTCTCTATGTCATATAACTCTTGTATCTTGACATAGTCTCTTTCTTTCTTTTCAATTTTGAGAATAGCCTCATGATAGTCTACTTTAAGCTTGGCTATCTCATCCATGTTACCAGTAGTAGATGTCTCTCTAATATCTTCAATGATATTTGACAGTCTAGCTACTTCGGTTGTGCATGTCTTGACATCTTTTCGAGATTGCTTATACTTGTCAAGCATATTTCTGTGTTCTTCAAGTAATTCGCTGAAGGCATTTTCTAGCTCATCGAAAGTAAAATCATCATATAGAGGATTTGAGGATACCTTATCAAAAGCCATGAGACTGACATTTGCAGTGCTGCAGGGTCTATCTTCTTCCTCTGATTCATTAGCATCACTTTTATGTCAGATACTTGTATTTGCATACTTTCAACCAGTTGTTGTTCTTCGGCTTGATCTTGATCTATCATATGGACTGTTTTTCTTTAGAGTTGGACAGTCCTTCTTCATATGTCCTGACTTCTTGCGTCCAAAGCAGATTGTTTCTTCTTCATTGCTTTCATGGACATCTTTCTTCTTTCTGTTTGATTTCTCAAACTTTAAGATTTTTTTGAAAATTTTCACTAGCATGGCTTGTTCATCACCACTGGATGATTTTTCATCAGAATCTTTGCATGTTGATCTTCTGGCTTGAGCTTTGAAGGCGATAGATTTTTCTTTTAGGATTGCTTCTTCAAACTCTTGTAGGTCCAGCTCATGGGTCATTAGCTTGCCCATAAGTGTTTCCAGAGTCATTGTGGTGAGATCGTTTCCTTCAATGATTGCAGTTGCCTTTGGGTTCCAGTTCTTGGTTAGAGCCCGTAGCACTTTTCTGATCTTCTCGTGATTACTGTAATCCTTACCAAGGGATTACAAAGGATTAGTAATATTAAGGAAACGAGTGAACATATGTGTAATTGACTCATCGGGTTTTATTTTGAAAGATTCATATTCCTGTGTTAGTCTGCTGATTTTGGATTCCTTCACTTGGAAAGTACCTTCATAAGTTACCTCAAGAAATTTCCAAATCTCATGAGACGTCTTATAGGTTGAAACTCGATTGAACTCCGCCTTATCAATTGTACAGAATAATGCATTGATGGTACGTGCATCTAGACTAGCCTTTGTTTTTTCTGCCTCTGTATATTTATCGTGAGGCTTGTTTGTAAGTACGCCATCGACTACTGTAGGTGCCGGTTTCTTATAACCGTCAATAACTATAGACCAAAGATCATAGTCAAGAGACTTTAAGAAGAATGTCATTCGTGTTTTCCAGTAAGTATAGTTTGTTCGATCAACTAGTGGGGGTCTATTTGTAGATTGTCCTTCACCGTTGAATATAGAATTCACGGCTGCCATATATACTCTCTGAGGTTGTTATATTAGAATATAACCCGCTCTGATACCAATTGTCAGACCGTTGAGCACCTCTAGAAGGGGGGGAGGGGTGAATAGAGTGAGTGCGAGTGCAGCAAAAAATAATCACCAATTAAAAATTAAAAGCAGATAGCTATGGCAGTGAATAAAGAGACAGTAAATAAATGTAGCAAGAGATCAGAGAATCAAACTCAGTGGACACCGCGATATATACTGGTTTCTCTCCTGGAGGACTAATTCAGTCGCAGGTACTCTTGCCTGCTGTTAATCTACTATTCACAAGCTAATTGAGAGCTTACAATTTCTTCACAACACCGTACTTGGTGACAAGTGTACGATCGAATTTACAACACCGCGCTTGGTGACGAGCACACGACCAGCTACTACAACCGAAATGATTTCTGAACTTGAACGTCCACTTTACAACTCTGAGAACCAAAGAACTCTAAATTGAATTGATATTACTGGCTTTGGCTAAGAGATGTATATGTGGAGTATGAAAGCTTTTTAGAACACTGAAAAGCACTTTAGGAATAGATAAAGGGAAGAAATGATGAGTGATTTGAAAAGGAAATTCCTCTTCTATTTGTAGTTGTTTTTGAGAAACGAACTCGGGCAGAGTTTGGATGCTAGGATTTCGCATACGAACGTTGGATGTAGATTTAGTGGGAACTAAATTTTAAATAACCTAGACCGAACTCGGGCCGAACTCGGACCGAACTCGGTCAGTGTTCTGCTTAGTCAGAACAGTAAGGAATGAACCAAATTTGCATAGGTTTTAGGCTTTTTAAAATTTGTGGACTTTTGGGATAAGTAGGTAGGCTTATTTTTGTTTGTGGACTATGAATAACCTAAGCCAGTAATACTCAGTCGATTTTACAATTTGTATTCTAAACTCAATAAAGGATAAAGTACATAATAAACTGTAAAATGACTCAGACTGTTTCCAGTGCCTAAAAGCTTCGGGATGATGATTTATATGCTTGCGGATGTCGTAGTATGCTCTTTGATATTGATTTTACTTGACCTGAAATGTTAGCAGCAGTTTGTATATTTTGTGTATTGACTTAAGTCGTTTGTTGATTTATCAAAATCTGGTGTGACAATTAGGAAATGGGCCAACAATACTGTATTACAACTTGATTGTAGGAAGCATGTTCTTGCGATACGAGTCCATGAGCATCGGCTCGGGTATACCAGGAGGTAACCTCAGTGCTGCCTAGCGAACGCGCTTAATGTATTCGCATACGGCTCTTTCTCCTTCTGGACGATGTCCATGAGAGTCGACATCGTCATGTCCATTCCTTCTTCGTAGAATCGATTGAGGAATAGAGTCTTCAAGTCTTCGAACGATGTAATACAATTGTTCGGAAGACTGCAGAACCATTCGCAGGCCACCCCCTATAGGTCCCTAAAGCATCGTCCTTCGATAGATGCCCTATTACTGAGGCAAAGTACCTCAAGTATCGTTGGGGAGACTCCTTTCTATTGAAGGGCGTGAGCGTCTGCGGATTGTATTTGGGAGGATAGACCACATAATCCTATTCGGCAGGATATAGTTGCTGAATCCCCATCTTTTTGGGTGTTGCTCGCTTTTTTTGGCATCATAGCGAGCGTATCTCCTGGAGGGCCTGCTGCATCTCAATTGTCAATGCAGGTCCTGTTGTCGATAGAGTAGATGACGATGATGCTACTTGGTTCACGAGGGGAAGCGCATTTGATCCACCATTAGCTACTGGGTCAGGAGCAGGAGTGGAGGCATTGGGAGTCAACCTCTCCTTGATCTCCAGGACGACAAAAGCTAAAGACTGCATAGTAGTATTCAACGTATTTAGGCTCATCTCAAGAGCTTCTATACGTTTCAGCTGACTAGAGCCTTCGCTGCTTTTCGTGTTGTCGCCGTCGGCCATAAACACGGACATCATGTGTGGATTAGTTGAAGAGATAGTAGATCTCTCGCTCTCCGACTCGGACGTCTGAGTCCCGTCATCTTTAGGATAGACTGGAAGGTTGCAATCATCCTCAGACTCATTGTAGTTGCTACTCCTAGTTTGTTGGCTAGCTGCGCCCACGGAGGCATCTATGTCATACAATCCTTCGTTGGATTGAAATACGAGATTGTCATGGATGGTGGAGGACTGGCCACCCCCAGAATCGGATGCGACATCTCCTTGATGTAAGGAGCCAGACTTGGCATGTGTATGTTGGAACACACCTGTGCTGGGCACTTTTACGTTGCTACTCCCATGCCGTCTCTTAGGCTTGTTGGTCGAGATGGAAGGATTTTTGGAGAGCTACTTGAGTGATGGAGAACCCCGTGCCGTATTGCATGGAGTAACACGGAGTTCCTCTTCTTACTCGCTCGTCAACCCCCAATCGAGTCCCAGATGTACAATCGCTATTGGTCACAGTCTTTGAAAGACGGACTATCTCCTCGGTGGCGATGTGGCTGTCGGGTGACAGCAACAGTTGATGGTGATCAAGGTGCTAGTACGCCTTGGTTTAGGCATTCCTTGCACCGTAGGCTCCACTTCTGCTTTACGCTTGTAGGAAAGCATTGGGGTCTTTATTCCTGCACTCCCATTACACACGGAGGGAAGCTACGCGTAGGAGTGAGGATATGGAGATAGCTTCCCTCATCTGAGTTCCTGCACGTGAAGTACACTCAGGTCCTGATCAGAAAGTTGTTGATGACGTAGACTCCTTCCATGCTTACAGGAAGACTGTTCACTTGAGTCTTTCTCCGTGGAGTGTACCCCTGGCTCGAGTTGTGCACATGAGTGCTCAAACGACGGTGGGGTTCTACGCGTTGAGGCACTCAGACCAGTTTTGTATAGCTTTATATTGGCTGCGCGTGTGACTGTCAACGCGGGCCTTTGGTCGACTATTAGCATAGCACGTTGGTTGTACAAGGCGCGTGCTTCCTTGGATTTCTTCCTACTACCCCCAGAGGGTGCGTAGTATTCGAAATCCAATTTAGTGGTTGGCATAGCACTTTTGCCGTGTAGGGCATGTGCTGCCTTGGATCTCTTTATGTTATCTCCAGGAGGTGCGTGACCTTCGGGGTCCAATGTAGCCTTACCCGATGGATAGGCAATTCTATCAAAGATAGATCTTCTCGTCGGCACCGCTTCCACCATATGCGGTTGAGCTACTGCGTGCTTCCTTCGACGTTGTGCCTTTGTTAGGCCTGCTACAAGAGAGCCGCACTCTTTGCTGTGATTTTTCGGAGTAGGAATCGAGCGAGGCAGCATGGCGGCAGTAGCCGAACTCTTCTTCGAGGCTTCGTCGGTCAGAGGGTTCTGGAGCACAGTCCCCTTTGTCGTGCTGCTCGTCGCAACCACCTTTGGCACCCAGGTGCGTCGAGTTTTCTTCGGTTTTATGAACCGCTTCGAAGGACTCGACTTCTTCTCAGAAAGGAGATTCTCAAAAGCTTGTTGATCGAAACATACGACCAACGTCTTCTGAGAAGATCCCAGCAAGTTGTCGTCAGATTGTGCCACTACATTCTCGTTGGAGGAGAATGAGGTCCCTAGTAGAGTCGTCATCTTGTTTGCCATGACAAAAGGTTATACGAACTTTTTGTATTTTAAACGTAAAAAGAGTACAATCGATTCCTAAATATGAGATCTAAGTACAAAATTTTTGGAAAAGTGTGGCGGTGGAGATCGAGCACTTCAGCGGCTCCTTTACTCCGTTGACGATCTGACGACGAGTTGAACTTGCTTTGGCTTTCTAGTGATGGTGATTGAAACTCTAGGGTTACCAATCAAGAGGATGCCGAAGTTGAAGATTTTGAAGCCTCTTTATTGAAGGAAAACTCCTTCTATTATAGGGAATGGGGCACATATGTGATGTGCATTAGGATTTAAGATATGAAAGAATCTGCTGTCATTGCACGATGAGGGCTACTGCTGAGCTGACATATGGCGGACGTTGAGATTCTCCACTATCGAGATCTCGGATGGTTATCAACATAATCGAAGAAAAAGACATGTGGCGTGTGTCTATTGCTCGAAGTCTTCTATTCAGATGAAGCCGAGTCGATCTTGGATTCCATCACAAAGTTAGATTTTGTCTCATCTTAGGAGGCTATTGGTTTAAACAAACCGATTAGATATGGCCTTCATCTATAAGAACAAACTTTGTCCTTATTCGAGATTTTAAACCACCTGATCAGATATTGCTCCTATCAATATAATCAACCTTTGCCTTATCTGTAAGAGCGGTGGTTTAAACAAACCGATTGGGTGGAACCATGCTATCTGCGCTTCTAACGAAGCTTCAGTGCTCATGCACTTCTAGGCGACGAGTAGACCGTTCTTCTGAAGACTACAGAGCCTCTGTACTTTTGGGCGACGAGTGAGCTATGTTTCTAAGATGACGAAGCCTCTGTGCTTCTGGACGACGAATAGACTTGTGTTTCGAAGACGAGGAGCCTCTGTGCTTTTGGGCGACGAGTAGGCTGTGTTTCGAAGACAACGGAGCCTCTGTGCTTTTAGGCGATGAGCAGGCCGCATTTTGGAGCCTCTGTGCTTTTGGGGTGACGAGTAGGCTTTGCTTCAGGCAATGGTGTCACCAAAGTATCAGATGAAGGGGGCTGTTAAATGGGCCGAGCTTCTGGGTTGAAGCGGTGGCTCTACGCTTTTGAGGCGAGGGCGTCATGTGGAGAAATTGGCTATATGTGCTTCCAAGTCGAAGAGAGGGCACAGTGAAGCTGGGTGGGTAGTGGGAACACCTACCTATACTTTTGACAATATCTACGCATTTTCATGCTTCAACAGGGATGAACCCACTCGTCTAAACCGACACTGCTTATTAATGATTCTAGCATACGAAGTGATCTTTCTATTTAGGACTATATAATTTGTAGTTCATATCGAAGGCACATTTTAAACAGTAAACAACATAACTAATTTCAACTTATCTTACCACGGCCATGCTCCTTTCCTGTACAAAATAGATATAATACTTACCACATGCACAAGACAATAGGTGAGCATGCAATATATCTTATATACGGTCATTGGTGATACCGGCACCATGAAGGACGATTACGTAGCATTGCGATACGCCCTACCAGTCCAGGTTGCGAGCCTAACTGGAGGTCTCGTAATGCCTCGCGCCGAAGCACGATTCCATAATTTTCTCCGAAGTCGATTCGGTCCCAGGGCCCCGGGTACCGTTTCGAGGAAAGTTTACCTTGTGCACAAGTCGTCCATGACCTTGCGAATGTATGAACAGTTTAATATGTATAAAGTAATTTGCATAGCACGGACAGTATTAAACCACATAATTATTTCTACTCGTGCAAGAGTTCTTTTCCCCAAAGCCGTACATTCTGATTTAGCGTCCTGTAGGCACCAAATTCTCCGAGGCGTAATATACCGCAACAAATGTTTCTTCATTATGTTTTGTAGAACATGAATTAATTCTATCTCTTTCCTAGAACTTTATCTTTTCTCCTTTTTGGTGTGAAACTTATAAATTCGGAGTTAATTTCTCTAAATTGATATAATTATCCCAAGTTCTTGATCTTAGTAGTAAAGCATACATCCAGTAAGCGTCATCGATTTGAACGTTGAACTCTAAAAATTTGTTGGCGGGAAGTAGTAGAAAAGAAGGGGCCGAAGAACCACCCACCTAAAGAGATTGCACCGAGAGTAGGAGATCGCTTCGCGATGATCAAGCGTCAGTTACACGAACTCCTGCAATGGCACGAGCATCGAATTAGAATCCCTCCTTCAATCCTTCCTTCAAAATTTCCAAAGACGTATTCAGAAATCGACGCAAAAGCACACTTATCAAACCCAAACAACAAATTATTCAGAAAGCCAAGAAAACCAACAAAATTATACTACTAAAATACAGCAAATTAGCGACGGCCATATCCGTCGCTAATCCGTCGGCAAATCGAATTAGCGACGGACTGTCGACGAAATTTGGCTGGAAAAATCCGTCGGAAAATAGCTCGTCGCTAAAAAAGTCCGTCGCTAAGCTATCGCCATTCGACGGATTAGCGACGGATTGTTGTCATCAAGAACCACACATTTAGCGACGGCTAGCCGACGGATTTCCGTCAAATCAAGTATCAGGATGTTTCGGATACTACTTTTTAGCGACGGACAAGTCCGTCGGTAACCGCGTATCAGAGAGTTTCTGATACGCAAAATTCGTCGCCAATCCGTCGCTAATAGTCGCTAATACTCGACGGCAGAGCGACGGTATATCCGTCGCTTAGGCTCTGGAAATCTTCATGTTTTCAGAACCTTAGCGACGGTTAATCCGTCGCTAGGTTGTCACAAATTAGTCGCTAATGCGACGACGTAGCGACGGCTTAGCGACGGAATATCCATCGCTTAGTTTTTGAAAATCTTTATAGTTCCAGAACCTTGTCGACGGATATTCCGTCGCTCAGCCGTCGGCTTCCGTCGCTTGGTAGACGCAAGTCCATCGCTAACTGGAAAAGTTTTGATTTTTTTTTGCATAAAATAGAGCATTTCATGTTCGTACAACATCCAAAACATCAAAATATCACAATATGCATCACACCTCACACAAACCAACAAACCAATATACATCACACACCAATATACAAATATCTATTACAAATACATCACACAAACCAACATACATCACACACTAATATCCAAACATCCATCACAAACTAATATCCAAGTATCTACCATTATCCCAAACATTTACCAATATCCATGTGACAATATCCGAAATTAACAAATATTCAACATTTAAAAAATATTTCCAAACATTCAAATATAATAACATCGATGAGAAGGAGGAGGTGGATCGTCCGCTGATGGTAATCCCTACTGCGCCCGATGGAGATACTCCTCCACCATGTGTGCCGGTAGGGTATCAAAGCCATAGCCTGGAAGTTGGCGTAGCGGCTCTAGCGATATCATGTTAAGGAGTGTCATCATAGTAGGAGACGGTACCAGAGGGGCAGCAGGGTCAAAAGAAAGACCCCCGATGGAAGAAGGACCGAGAATATCCAAAGCACCGGGGGAAGCAGTAGACGGACCGGGAGGAGAAGAACCGGGAGCAGACGGACCGAGAGCAGAAGAACCGGAAGCAGTAGAAGGACGAAGATAGTACGTGGTCATATGCTTCCGCAAGTCCGACACCGCCTTGGTCAGAATCGTAAGCTGTGTCCTCACATCATCGCCTGCCAGGGTCGTGGGAGGAAGAGACAGGGGCGGTGGAAATCTCAAAATTGACGCTGCATCGATGCGAGGGAGCTGCATCCGTAGAGGCACCTTTTCCTAAAGCCGCCGACGGTATTTACGAATATGTCGTCGTAGTGAGCGGCCATAGAAGAGGACGCCTGGACGGGCGCCGTTTCGTCGACATCTTCGGCAGCAGGGGGCTGAACCCGTCCAAGGGCCTCACGATACGCAACCTATCCAATGAATGTGTTTATACTATAAGTTTTCCTAAGTTATAATCTAAATCCTATGTTTCCCTAAGCTATAGTCCGAATCCTAAGT
Source organism: Iris pallida (assembly GCA_029216955.1). NCBI lineage: Eukaryota > Viridiplantae > Streptophyta > Magnoliopsida > Asparagales > Iridaceae > Iris > Iris pallida. Next base: position 3,960,510 of record JANAVB010016199.1, on the reverse strand, counting down.
TTACCTAATTAAGTTAACAATACTTATAATTCTAACATAAATCTCATAAACGTAAGTACTTACATCAGTCTCCTTGGCCCTCTCGTCGATGAAGCTTTCGTCCTTCCGCCTCTTGTGCGTATACTGGAATACATCGTGCATGGTGATCGAGTCCACCTCTTTTCCCTCCTTTATCGCCCGTTGGGCCTGCATAGAAAATATTCATAGAATTTGATTGACTTCGTATATTAATAGTACCGAATTAGATAGTGGAATGAATTTGCGGTATCTCAACAGATCTGCACACATCGCTGCGTGGGGACTTGATCCCACCGTATGCAGACTCGCGGCCCGTTGATTCGCCTTCGCTTTCTTTGATTTTTGCTTGTACACAGAAGTATCCATCTTCTCCAAGATCTGATCATAATACTCCTGCCGGATCCAATCCTTCTTCGAATGCCCCGAGCGAAGGTCGTACACCACGTCCCGTATCTTCTTTTCGGTGGCGCTTCTGTAGGTCCTACGGATTACCTCCTCGCGATGGAGGGGCCACCAGAACGTCCTCTGACATACAAATTCAATTATCACGTAATTAAAAAATGGTGGATTAAAGAGTAATTAATAATTAACCACAAGATATATATATATATATACCCTCATCTCGTCAAGCCAGGCATACTGCAAGTCCAGGGGCACCTCAGAAAAATTGAGGTAGGGGCCATGGTAGTTATCCCGAATAATGTGCCCTAGAATCCTGGCAGTATCCCACGAAAAAACCTATAAAGAAGTAACGATTGGATTATTAACTTGAATAAATGAAACAAATTTAATAAATTAACTTAAATTTACTTACGATTCACCCGCGGGCCATAGCTCTCATCGGAACTCGCCCATCAGCCTCTCTGGTGGCATCGAAGGATCCGCGGCTTCGCGTATGTACTCACTAGTAACAGGATGTAACTGAGTCTGGGGGTACTCCGGGGTCCACCGTGCAGTAACTGGTGGATCTGCTGGCGGAACGGATCCGTCAGGGGATGTAGTTGCAGGCCTCGACGAAGGTGACGATAGCCCCGGGGTAGATCGACGATGTGATAAGTCTGTACCCGGGGTACTCTCCGGGTCGGGATCGCTAAATAGGGTCAGATCTCGGGAATGCTGAAGGCGACCACGACCACTACCACCAACACCACCACCACGACCACGCCCACGACCAGGACCTCCAACACCACCACCAGCGCCACCACCAGCACCACCACTACGACGAGTGCTAGCCACCATGACCTGTAAATAGAACACATAAAAATAATTATCAATATAGAAGTATAAATGAATATAAAACTATAGTAAAATATATACACGACCAGTAGGGCAACGAGTGCCGCCGCGACGAAAAGGACTTGGAGTGCCATCTGTAAAAAAAAAAAATCATACAATAAGTAAAAAATCATACAATATATATACCACCATGACCTATTTTTAATATATATCTATATTTAATCTAATAATCGTCATCGTCATCGTCTTCATCCTCGTCCTCGGCCTTGTCTTCTTCCTCATCCTCATCCTCATCTTCAGCCTCATCGTCGACTTCATCTGTATCCTCATCCTCATCAAATTTTTTTTCTTCTTCTTTAGCCTCAATACTTGGTACAAGATACCTCTTTCTTCCCTGGTTGACAACTAAGTCTTGTGTATCAACCTCTTCCTTTCCTTTATTTTTCTCAACAATATCTTCAACATCCATGGTATCCGACTGTTGTCCCAAGTATTAGGGATTTTCGATCTGGTCCTCTTGGTATGCTGGGTCTCAAACATTGAATATATTTCTAGATTTAATCTTGCATACTGCCTACCAGTCAAATTGATCTCTATGTTGCCTTGGGTAGCTTGTATCGTAGACTTGAACAGCCTGACTTGCTATCGCAAACATGTCGGACCCTCTATACCTCCTGTGATGATTTATATCGACGAATCCAAATTGTTTATCGATTCTCCAACCGATATTTGGTGTCGAATCGAACCACTCACATTTGAACATCACAATATGCATATCGTATGGGGCAGTATATTGTAAATCTATAATATCCCGAAGCACTCCATAATAGTCAAAGTCCGGCTCGTCGTCATAGATGGTGCCTCTTATGCAAACACAAGAATCCTTGGTACTGAAGCCGTCATTGCGAAATTCAACATTTATAGCATTCTGAGTTGTCTTAAACTTGAAGCCATTAAAGACATAGCCTAGCCAAGTCTTTGCATGCTTCTTCGGTCCCAATGCCAAATAACGAATGCTCTCATTTGTGAGTGTTATTTCAGGCCATAAAACCTGTAAACAAATATTGATAATTTAAATGTTTTAGCTGCATATATTTTAATGGTAGCCGCATAACATATTATCTCAGTTACTTACACATTTGTGAAACCATGACGGAAAGGTACAATCAACCTCTCTTTGAAGTCCCTCATCGGTAATATCGGGTGTCCTCATTTTGACTTCATCTCTAAATATACTGTTAGAGAGAATAAAAATAAGTGTAGTCACTTACTTCACCAAATTAGAGATTATAACGAGTGTAAGTGTAGTCATTTAATTCTCCAAATCTCTCACTTCTTGTATGTCACAATTTAACAAGACATATCGGTTAGTGGTATCATACTCATCGTCAGTCAACCACCATTTCTTACTAGCCCTAATAGGCTTGCCCCTTACATTGAATATACCTCCATCCTCAACGACTTCGTCATTCCTTTGAGGTCTATTTCGATTTGTCTGGACATGAGTATCAAAATATGAATAGAGTAGAAGTTTGATACCTCCTCTATAAGATATGCTTCGCATATCGAAGCCTCTATATGAGCCTTGTTGCCAACTTTCTTCTTTAGATGGTGTAGGTACCTAGATTGACAAATTATCTTGAGAATTAACAATAAATTATAAAATCTACTTAAATTATATTAATTTTATTTACCTTTTAAATGGGTACATCCATCGATAATGAACAGATGCACCGACATGGGCTTCGTATGCTAGATGAATCGGTAGATGCTCCATGCTGTCGAAGAAGCCCGATGGAAATATTTTCTCTAACTTGCAAATTGTTAAGACAATCTTCTTCGTAAGTTCAAACATATGTTGAACTGTCAACATAGTTGAACAAATATCCCTAAAGAATATAGATAGCTCGGCCAACGAAACCCATACAGCAGAAGGCAACAACTCTCTCAAAGCAATGGGCAGTAATCATTCCATAAATACGTGGCAGTCGTGACTCTTCTTTCCCGTTAGCTTGCGTTCTTTGAGATCAACACATCTAGACAAATTTGACACATAGCCGTCAGGAAATCTTAAAGTAGATATCCACTTGCAGATTATTAATCTATCTTCCTTGCTCAATGTGTTGCGCTATCGGCTTAGTTAATTGTCCACCAGCTCCCCTTTCTATCAAGTTTAGATAAGGATGCTTGCATATTTCGGCTATGTCTTGTCTTGCTTTTGGATTGTCCTTCGTCTTTCCTTTAATATCCATGACGGTATTGAAGACATTATTGAACACATTCTTTTCGATATGCATGACATCAAGATTATGCCTTATAAGATTATCTTTCCAATAAGGCAAGTTCCAGAAGATACACCGTTTGGTCCAGTTATGGCTTTGTCCGAACCCCTCGATATGATTGTTCGATGGATCTTCTATTATGGTGGGCAAATCCTTTACATCTTACAAAATATCGTATCCCGATAATCTGGCAGGCGTATGAAAAAATTCGTATTTTTTAGCTCTGAACGCGTCCTTGTTCTTTCTCCAAGGATGACTCGCGGGCAGAAATTGACGGTGACAGTCAAAGAAAAAAGTTTTTCCTCCATGCTTAAAGCAGAATGCCTTACTATTTTCCATACATATCGGACAAGACATAGTGCCGTGAGTACTCCATCCCGACAGTGTTATGACCCGCACCCAGTGTAAGGGCACGAGAAATAGGTTCGTCCAGCCTACGCCACAGTGTCGACGGTAGAATGCTGTTCTAGGTCACAACATCTAACACAATCTAGAATATGCTCCAAATGGAGAATAACATATAAAGTAATCTCAATCACAAACTAAGATAGAAAAGAATATAGGATAATCTCAACAGAGAGTCACAATATGAATAATAATCCCAGTATAAACCACACCATAATTATATCTTAATACAATCACAATGTCTCATAACTAGGTAATGATATAAGTCCAATCTAAACTCATGGCAAGCCCTCAGCGACTACTGGATCCTGCTGATGGCCGGTCCAGGTCACCTGTGTCAACTAGGCCTGCTCCATAGTAAGTGTCACAGCAATCCTCATTATCTATAATATTTTAACAGGTCCAGTCAGGACAGGAACGAATACATATCTCTCACACAGATCATAACATGAAAGGAAATGTGAAACAA